>VYXD01014426.1:17931-194617 GCA_013397195.1 Hylia prasina | reverse complement strand
AAAAAAAGCCCACACCAAAACAAAACCCCCACAAACCACAGGACAGTTGAAGAGGTGCTACTATTACAAGGTTTATATTGGAGAACTTGAAATACACTTTAAAGGCTGACAGCACCAAATATTCTCATTTTCTCCTATGTGCATTTACTGTTAATCATCTGGTTAATAGGTTTAACATAAGAAAGGTAAATCCTTACTGGCTTTTTCCTTGAGCAGGGCAACTTGTTGCTTGAGGTACTCAATAACTTGATCTGCCTCTGCACCCTTCTGCTCCAGTCTGTTCAGCACTGCATTGTTGGCTGCCATCTTTACCAAAAAACGGGATAAAAACCTAGACAAAAAACAGCCTAAAATTAATGACTTTTTAATGCAGTAACAATTATCTCGTAACACATCAAGCAGTTCTCCAATCAGTTGCTGAATAAGAAAATTTGCTAAGTGAAAAGCTGGGCTCCCACCTCCTAACACAAAGCCAAAACAAAAAGCAACATTAAACAGAATCTGATGTTTGACAGCTGCTTTCAAGTATTTTGGAAGAAAAGCTATTTTTCTTCCCAGCTGCAGAAAATATGTTCTTCCTTCATGAAACAGAAAAAAAAAAAAAAATCTACCTTCTCAGAAAGAAAGGTGTGAATACATGGGGGGGACAAAGAAGGAAATAAAAGGGGAAAGATTGGAGAGGAAAACACTGTATCCTAGGCTTAACTAAAAATATATATATTAAGTGTATATCGAATTTTATTGAGACTAAGAAAAGGGAGTCATCCCACAAAAATTTCCAAACTTTTCTAATAAATTTATTCAGAATATACTGAATGCTTCATGCATCGTGCTTGTGCATATATTAAGAATTTACTGTCGTTTTACTTTTAATACTCATAATTCATGAATGTTTTTACTTATCTCAGAAAAAATTTTTTTTATTACAGGTTTAAACCTTCAGAGTTATTTTAGCACCAATTGTGTTTGTTTGATTTTGCATCCGCTGAAATGGAAGGGCCAGCACACAGATAACCAAGAAGCAGGGAACACAAAAGACCAGCAAAGAGCACAAATAAATGCTGTGTAACCTTCTTTTATGGTATTTTCCATTAACTAATGTTTCACTAATGTTCCAGAAAGTAGCTATGCCTTGTGTACAGCCTTTATGTTTTGAAAGCTACCAAATCTGGTCTACCTTCATCCTCAGCAACATTTGTGTCTAAACACAAGAGCTCAAATAGTGGCAACAGAATGATAAAAAACTGTTACAATCACTCATATCTGCAGCAGACAGTGCTTTTTCCCTCCCACTCAGTATCTAAATGAGGAAAGAATCTGTACTAACAGCTGCCTCATCTGTAAATCAAGAAAACTTGTTACAGGTGGGAAGAAAAATCGTTACAAGCAATACTGAGTTCCTGTGAGGTGATTTAATTCCCATGAATCTGTCCATGAACTGCAATAAATTAAAGAATTGGTAAGAAAATGGCAATCCAGGCACATCAACTTTAGTTGGCTTTAACATCAACAAAATTGGCTCCACAACTTTTTAAAAATCAAAAAATGCCCTTTCTCATATCAAATTGGCAGAAAACTTCCTATTTTATTCCAAGAGTATTGTAACACTATGATCTAAATCTGGTTTTAACATTTAATATTTACAAATATTCCCTGTTGGGGGTATCTGCAACAAGTCATGCTGAAGACAAAAGAGATTAGAAATAATTGAAAGGTGAACAGCTACAATCACACTCACGCCAGGGTTAACATATTTGCCTCTGCTGCACTCTAAAAATCAACACACATTTTATATCTGATCTTATGTTACACGTAACTCAAATCTCCACAGGAATATATTTAAATAAATAAAAAAATAATAGCAAAAACCCCCAGAAAACTAACCACAATTCTTCAGGAAGAGTGTATTTAAAAGTTTAAGTAAAATTCAGAAAGCCAGAGAGAGGCATAACAGTCAGATGATGCATGGGGTATCTTGCAAATGTGATGCACGAACCAACATCCTGCCTTCTTTGCCATGCAATACAATCAAAGTCTGTTTTACACACACTGTTTTACTTAAAGATGTGAGAGTATTATGGGCATCACACTTTCCACTCATCCACACTAGATTTTTCTTTTAAAAGAAAGAAACTCTTGGAGCAAAGAGCAGAAAAATCTCTCCAGGACAACTAAATTAATTTTTTATATTCAAATTAATGTCTGCTAACAAGGAAATAATTTTGTTTTCATGGGCAGACTGAAAACAGAGAGTTTCAAAAAGGAAAAGAGTGATTCCAATAAGTTACTAATTGAGATGTCAAATGGAAACAGATATAAAAGTATTATGGCACAACACAGCATAATACAAAGCCTGGGATATTACTGTCTGCATACCAGTAAGATTTCTTGCAAGCTACAAATTCTCTCAGGGGAACACAATACTAACAGTGGAAACTCTGCCAACAACAACAGAAATGCTACTAAAACTTCAAAGTGAAGAGAATTGGTACATTTTATAGATTTTTAGCCAAGTTGGCTAATGAACTGAAGATCTGGAAATGAAGTTACATGATTACAATTTTCCCACTTGTCAAATAAATTTCTGTAAAGCTAGTATTGTAACAATAACAGAAAGGAAAAGGTATTTCCGATGCTAGTATAAAAAGGCAACAGGCTGAAGTGAACTGCTGCAGGAAGAAGCACAGGAACCCATACAGCAGAGTGATAAAACTATCCAAAAAGGTCACATTAAGAAAAAAAGGTAAGATTCACCCTGTATTATAAAATACAACACACATTAAAAATATAAGAACTGCAACAATCAAAGGTTACAGTCAATTTTCTTTTTTTATTTTTTAACCTTTACCCTATTTTCTTTGCCCTCTACTACCCTGTCACGCTAACACAAAAAATTCTAAAACAACCCACTCTAATTGGTGATACACAAGCTAAAAATTGGAAAGAAAACTAGAAATAATATAGCTTAAAAACCAGATCATAGCTCATTGCAGATACATTCTGACCTGTTTAGGAGAAAATGTCCCAAAGAGCAACTGAAAGTAAAGTCACTTCATCCAATTCTGCCTAATGAGCTCCTTTCCCTTGTTTTGAAAAAACCGGTATGGCGTAGTTAAATTCAGACATTATGGAAAAGTCATCCTGAAGTTACCTGCTTGCTTAGCTAAAGGAAACTGTTTTATCTCAGACCTCTGGGAACTGCTGTCTTATTTCCAGGACATTCAGAAACACTCCAAAACCCATCTCAATGGAACTCAATCTTGAAAGACTCAAGTCGTACAGTTATTCATCAGATTACACATCAGCACATGAGCACTGTTCAATTTCTCATCATTCTACCTGCTGATTAAGAGACTTGCCCATCTTTTTTTAAACTGAAAGCACTGCCTGCTGCTGTCTTCTATGTAGCTGCAGTACCCTCACAAGAGAAAACAGGCACTATCCTACTTTGTTGCTCAAAAACAAGTAGTGTTGAAGTGTCCCCAAAGTGGCAAACTCACTATAATTAACCAAGACTTCGCATATAGTACAAACTACCCCCAAATTTTAACATGTTTTACAAATACTTCATCAACATTGGCCTCAAGCTTAGAATATATCCAGGTCAAAAACTGAACACACAAAAGATACTAAGAACATAAACCTGGTGGTAGCTTACTCTTCAATACTGTCTATCGTTAAAAGCAAGGAAAAGCCAAAATCCCCATAAAATTAATGACAAAATTTAAAACTTAAAACTCTAAAAATTAGTTTTGGAATCTATCCATAGTCCGAACATGGAAGCAATTACTTTCCACTATTGGAAAAGCACCCATTAAACAGAAAAAAAAAAAAAAAAAAAAAAAAAAAAAAAAAAAAAAAGAAAATCAGAAACAAACAAGCACAATATAAAGCAACACCTGAAACTGGAAAACTACCAACTCCTAAAGCCTAAAACAATTAGCTCTGAGCATTCCTTTTTCCAGCTGGAAGTTTTAGAAAGCTCAGTACTTTGAAGCTCTCAGCTTTTTCTTGCAATGCTTTGCTAATATCGACACACAAAGTAAGATTACAACTGCAAGAAATTTAACCACAAGTGCCTCCTTCTCCTCTCTTCCTCTCCCACATACATGTTAATTCCTTCACAGTAAGAGGGTGAACTTTGACAGCCCACCACACCTGGACAGCATTCTCCCTTGCATGGAGCTTTGCTCTCAGCCATCGCTGCTCTTTGCTCTGTGTTTGCCATGGAGGAACCAAGTGTTCCTACGGCAAAGCTAATTCTATTCATCTTTAACAAAGAGCAGGTAACAACCACACAATGGCCCAGGTGACATTCTCTGTCATACCTTTATGGTACGTTAATGAGTGGCTGCCAACCAAGACCTAACATTTCGTCTTCTCACCAGAGGAAAGAAATAAAGATTTGCAAAAAGACATGTTGGCTTGATTGAGATGATCTGTTCAAGTTAAAGAGAACCAGTGGCTTATTCTAAAAATTATCAAAGGTAACCACCTTTAATATCAAAGGTCTCCACCTTGTGGATACCACCACCAAGGTAATTATCTCCAATGCTAACTAAAGTTCAATAATTTAAACTATATAAAAGTACTTAATGTTAATTCCTCTTCCTAAGCTTTTGGTCTTAAATCCTAAGCAGATCTCAAGTTAAACTCTTTTCCTTCCTTTGCAGGATTGTGGCCAACTCGTATAGCAAAGTATTCTACTTTTTGTAAAAGACCAAGTACCAACCATCACTTTGTTTCTGCAAGAAGTGTGTTCAAAGCCTTCTATCTGAGCATCTTTTCTGAGTATGATCCTTTCTGGCAGACAATCTTACAAAAACCCATAAACATAACACAACGTGCCAGCTGTTTGCCAGATTCTGCTTTCCTGTGCTTTGCACTTCTATGAACTGTGAGGATACACGGAACCAGATTTGAGAATCTCACATCACACCTTTTTATTCTGCAAGGTAAGGAACAACAGTAAGCAGATCAAACCAGAAGAAAGCAGACCAGAAGTATGTTTTCTTTGGCTGAACCCAAGTATCACTGTAACTAGGCAACTGTTGTAACTTATCCCACCTTTTTCATCTTGGAGAATTGAGATCCATGCTTCATAAATAATTTTTTTTCTTAAAGGTTTCTTCTATTAACTAATAAAATGTTCTAGGCCTGATGCTGTCAGCATCTTTGGCTAAGATTTAGAATACCTGATTTGATGATTTCACTTTTTTGGTAGAAAAACTTAAGGTCTAGTTTTCAAACCTCTGAAAATTTAAGCTACTTAAAAAAAATCCAAGCCAAAACGCAGGAGAGCTACAACTCATTAGTTTTGACTTGATCATTCCCACACTTCTCAAAGCAAAGAAAATCAGCAGCAGTTCCCCATTTGTCTTGGGGAAGCAATGGTCTGAAACAGTTTGTTACATATTTTCAATTAAAAAGTTCTGCTGCTAGGATAGTTTGGAAATCAGGTATATTTAATAAGTTTCATGCACTTATAGCTATCACCACCACAAAAGGTTAGGTATTTCACTGGCTTCATAACTGTTATATGTTGCAAAACATAATCATGACTTTTATACCCATATATCCCTTCTCAGGAAATGAAGTTCCAAAAGATCACATGATTCCAGGCTTTAACAGACAGAAAATAATCAGATTCATTTATTGGAAATGAGGTTTTCCACAGTTTTCCACAGTGTAAAAATATAATTCCTCAATTAAAAAAAAATCCTCAATTAAAAAAAATCCTCAATAGGAAAAAAGTCAAATATGGAGCTGTTCACAAAGAGTTTCAAAAAATATGCCTTTTAAACCCATATACAAATAGGCAAAGGTATCAATAACAAACAATATAATGTTAAGAAAACAGAAGAATTTTTAGTATTAGGTACTTCTGCATTGCATTACTATCAAACCCATTGTTTCCTTGCAATAATGGAGCAAAAGAAGACATAGTGCACTTACACTTAAATACCATTTCAAGCACACTTGAGGCGTGCACGTATCAGTGAAGATTTACCTACCAGCTCATCTCTCTTTCAGAATTGATTATTGGGTCTGTAAGGAAAGAATGTATGTTTCCTGCATAGCACAAAGTTCACACATCTAAAAATACAATCCAAGGCCTTAAGCAAATATGTGTAAGTATTCAAAATGTAGATGCTCACCCAGGTCCTCTTCCACATAGAGCAAAGGAGACCTATCAAAACATTTTTGGCAGAACAATGGCAGACACTTGAAAAGCAACAGCAAAAATTTTTTTAAAAAAAACCAAACAGCCAAACAAAAGACCCACAAAACAAAACGACCTCCAGAAAACACACAAAACAAAAATCCCCCAAAAGAAATGAAAACAATCCACAAAAAAATTAAAAAGGTTAAAAAAAAAAAATACAATACAGAACAACCCCTAAATCCCCAAACCACAACTGGTTGTTTTTGTTTTTTTTTCAAAATTTGACCAGTATTGGTAGACTGCAGTACAAAAAGTCAAAACCTAGAAATTATCAAATGAATCATCATGGAACCTGATTTGTGACTCTCAGTACTGGACCAGCGATTCCCTGCCAGGTACTAGAGACTTGGGTACTATAAAAGATCAAAGGAAATTTTAACTACTACCCTGGTATTTTTCTAAAAAAATAATGGTCCTTTTAAAATGAACAAAATGAAATGACAGCCTAAAATGTTAAGAGAGTGTTACAAAGTATGGGAGCATAATCTTTAGAGATTCATAATGGCAGAAATACATCAGATCTCTTGTCTTCCTTTCTCCCCAAACTGTGATTGCTGTAACTGGGGCTTTAAACAATCAAACAACTCATTTGTTTCTTTTCTTTTAGCTCTTAAATACAATTTATTATGTATTCCCCATCTATAAGCTTCCATGTGGTCACTATTGAAAGGAATTTCCCAAGCACCAAATTAGTAGGCAAAGTTGCACATTTTTGCTGTATGTTGTTTCAACTCACTTTTCATCTTTGGCACTGAGAAAGTCAGAATAACTGCTTTGCAGATTTCCAAACACCCAAAATGTCTAACACAGTCCATCCAAGTAGGAATGTCAGCTCTGTGGAATGATTTGCTAGCTCTGGAGACTACAGTCCAACCCTTCTGGCTGCCAGATAAATCAGGCTCAATCCCAGCTGCAGACAGGTCCTTTTAGTAGTCCTAAGAGCCTACCCCTCCCTATTTTAAAGGGCTGTAAATAGTAAAAACACACAAAACTGAACTTTTTCATATTGAAAAACACTGCAACATGAAAGAGATTTTTTTAAACATATGATGGAACATCACACAACAAAAGGCCCATCCACTGGTAGCAATTTTGAGGCAACAGAAGTTACTTAGTAATGACTATTTTTAAACATGAAGACAAGTCTGCCTTGAAAGGGAATGATTTACCAAAGTTACAAGCAAGTCGTAGCATTAATGAGACAAGCAAACATCAAATCTATGTGAAGCAATGAATGAGGAAGTAAGGCATACATTACAAGGTACAGGGTAGAAGCATGAAATTGACTGGTCTAATTTGCATTAAAAAGGATTGATATGGTAGAGATCTTTAGAAACTCAATAGCCAGAAGTAAAAATCATTTTAGTATTTTGTTCAATTTGCATTTCAAGACTTCAGTTGATGCCACATTGTATTAATTAACTGCATCATACCTTAACATGATACAGCTGCAACATTCAAAAGGTTAAGAGTACTTGCAGCTTCATTCACATCCCTGATGTAAACTTGTGCTAAATATCTTTCAGGGAGAAGTTTCTACTAATGTTTGCCTCAGTCCAATTCTGAATTAACTTTGTACTCTTTCCCACCTCTGAGCCAACACTCCAAGGACTAAACAAAGCAGAGACATGATCACCCTTAAGGAGTTCTGCCAGGTTAGGACAGCAGTCAAGCATTTGGATGCGGTCTGTAACGAAATTTGCACCCTAATTTATTAATCTGAGCAGTCTGCCTGGTGACTGAACAGCCAGGGATGGCTCACAACACAGCTCAAGGAAAGCAATTTCTTTGCGCCGCTCGACTGAAGTCTCACCAGGTTCCACACCCACTGCATCTGCCAGGCCCCTGCAAGCGCCGCAGAGATTCATCTGGCTGCGCTTTGTAGTGCAGGCTGCAGTTTAAGTAGCAGCTCACATGCCAAAACAGTTGGACAGCCTCATGTATTTTTCAGCAATGTTTATCTTTCAACTCCCACTGCATTAATATTTTAATAATACTATCAAAATCTTTCAGTACATGATCACCACGTGCACAAGAAATACCCACGATAAATCCCCATGATGGAAAAGATGCAACACCCACAACACGCTGCCTCATTTCTTTGACTGTAATCACTGATTTCCAAACCCAAAATACATCCAGGTCTTTGGAACAGAAAGCTTACATCAAAAACTTACAAGGTTTTTAATTAATTTTTTTTCATTTTGTTGGGATTTTTGTGGTTATATGTAGATGTGTATGCATACCCAAATAAAAATATATATATTAAAAAGTATTTGCTATTCATGTCTCTAAGTATCCTCATAAAACTTCCCTGACAGGTGATGAACTTTACAATTACAGACACACACATATGCCTATAAACTCAGAAATTTAAGAGGACTCAGCTGCATCTGGACAAGTCTGCAAGGTCAGCATATGCCACAGGAACTCAAAGAATCTGTACTGTGGTTCACCCTCTAGGGTTTTACTGGGAAAGTAAAGTGAAAGCCTTAGATTACTGTTGTAACCACAGAGTAAACTGCTCATAAATCAGAGAGAAGAATCAGAACTGCACTGAAATCTACCTGTTGGTGCCAAGTACAACAGTTTCTTAGGCATTTTATTGATTTTTGTAACTTTATCCTAAAAAAAATGAACATTAACACTACTTCCTTAATTTAGAGCAAGTAAAGCAGTTACAGAAAGGAAAAGAAAGAAAGAGCTGTTTACACTCTCTCCCTAAGAGAAGTCTCAGTTGAGAACAAAGATGTATTTTTAAAATATCTCTCAAAATCTAGTGTTTTTCTTTTGGGTCTGCCACAGCAATAAGGATAAAAATCCTTGTCAAAAATCCCAGCTGCTAAGAAGACACTTCAAAAATATATTTTCCTTAGGAATTTCAAGTATGGGAATAGGAATATCATTAAACAATGTATTTTATGACTGCAATAGTTTTCAAAATAATGACATTGGTTAGGTAGTTCACAGGAACATTGATCCCCTGTTCCATTTCAGTTCCTAATGCTCTTAATATCTGAAACCTTTCTGTTAGTTATCTTACATAGGCCAAGTGTGTTAAAAAATAATCTTGAAATTCACTACTTTTACATTAATATCAGCTTTTCTACTTGTAAAAGTAGTTTCTTGTAGCACAGCTAAAGGAAAACAGGATTTAACCATTCAATTAAAACAAGTGCTCCAGTTAAAAATAACCATTATTTACTCACAAAAGCACTAAGCAGACCTCATGCAGATGTATTTCGAAAGAATCAGCGTCCTCTAACTTCAAACACATTAGCAGCTGCTGGTATTTACTGAGGCAGAAACTTTAGACATTCTTTATGTGGGCCAAATAAAACCTGAAGAAAAAACTGAAAATGTGCATGTTTGTGTGTATGTCTGTGTGTAATCAATGCAAGAATAATGGCAAATATCTTTTAATGGGGAGCAACAAAGCTGTCAAAATTTTCAGGGTAAGAGCAGTCTTTGATGAACTTTGAGCCTGCAGTTGCAGCGCCTTATTTACACAGAAAAAACCCGCCCCCACACAGCACAAATAATTGTACTTTCCAATGTTGAACTTACTCAGGATGATATTCTAATGAAAACCTATAAAGATACTAACTAACCCCGTGTAGAGGATTATTATTTATTCAGCTGTGGAATGAAAAGTCTAAATGAACTTTTGGATCTAAAGTGGGCTGACAACTAATCCTCAGCAGTCAGAAGCAGTTTCATGTAGCTTCAAAACCACGTGCCAGCAGTATCTACCACTTCTTTGTAGTTGTATGCAGAGAGGAGCACGTGGGGTTAACAGCTTTTAGAACTTCTAGGATAAAATTATTTCCCCTCTTTTAATGCTGATCTGTGCAGAGGGAAAAAAAATCACAAAAGCGAACAAACTCTCAGTGCAGTCATCTTGGATGTTGAGAGGGGATGTCAGCTATTAAGACTGATAGTCTCTGACAGAAGAATCCTCCAAGCAGCTTTTGGGGAATAGCCATTTCTCATTTATGGATTCAAACTACAGAAACTAAAGAAGTTTTAAGACAAGTTAGCTAAATTCTAATTTTGCTGTGTTCCAAACTCTTCCATTAAAAATGCAATAATTTTTAAACAATTATTTTCAATTGATGTATGCTCGTTTAACATCTTCAAAAGTGCTAATTTGAAGGTAAGTTTTCAGTAAAACGCAAAGGAAAAGATCTGTGTGTGCCTAGTTCTTATCACGAGCATTATTCTACAGAGGCTCATTTGGATGTGAAATTACTTATCCACTGTGAGGCAGCAAGGGTAACTGAACCCCTAAGAAGAGATTAATTTCCCTGGGGTACAATTCAGCATCATATCCTAGTTGGCAACAGTGACTTCCTTAGTGTGCAGCTGTTACCAATTATTAGAGTCCTTGAAACACAAGGTTTCAAACCTTACAGTAGGACTAGCACAGACGTGAACTTAGGGCCTTGCCCCCAGAGCAGCTGCCAGCAAGCCAAATGCAATGCCTCTTGCATGCCATGCACCAGCCCCTGCACTCCTGGGGGAACAGCAGTCCCCAGCTGCCCCGGACAAATGAGCTGCTGAAATGATCTGTCTGCTTATCTTGAGAGACTGAAACAAGATGCCACTACAAAGCTGTGTATTAAACTGTAACTGAGAAACACTCTGGGATAGAAATCAGATCCAATAGCCATGGATAGTTTCTGAGAGAGGGTCCTGAAGTCACAGACCAAGCTTTATGCTATTAATTCGTACTCAGCTATGGTGGGAAAGCTCCTGATGAGAAGGAAATGGAAATAAAAGTATTCTGTAATAGGTAGTTTTATGCCAAAAGATTGAAGCAAATTACCTCAAGAAGACATGTGCTAACTTGAGGCAATTTTTGATGATATTTAATGCACTACCAGCTGCCAGGAATTCAATTTTCCCCTAATTCAGAATAGAATCTCTGTCAGCATTTCAGAATTCTGAGGAAAGAATGAGTTCTACATGAATTGTGTTTAGGAGATGATGATTAAATACAGTAGATGTTGCTTTCTAGTAATACGCATGTTAGTTTAATCTTCACTGTCTACAGTTCAGGAATTCAAAGAGTTTCTAGGCTGTTAATTTATATAAAGTGGCATAAGAACTTAAGAATTGAGAGTAGTGAAGCACTGGTTGAGGTTGCCCAGAGATTTCATATGCAACTGTTCCCTAGAAAGAACAGGAATCTGACACACTGAACTTTGTAATCAAGACTGACAGCAACTGCCATGCCTAAAACCAGTTACAACTGCCCAGAAATTTCTAACAGTACTGAACTTAAAAGCATTGGCTGGAAGCACAGAGCATGCTCAGGCAAGGAACTTTTCCTCTTTAAATGTAAACGTGGATGTTTGGAAAGTTCAGGAATACTCAAATGGACATGGTGACAAATCTCAAAACATTTGGAGCCATCACGCTACCCAAACCAACTAGCACATTTTTATTATGCTCAAAAAACCACTTTCTCTTGTTTAATCTGTCAAATCTATTCAACTGACTGGAACCACAGGGGCTGTATTTTCAGGAGGAAAATACGATCTTGCAACGTTTCACGCTTGTTATGGACTTCACCATTAGAAAACTTTATGGCTCAAAAAGCATAAAGGCAACTAATGACTCAACCAGTTAACACACACTACACCACAAAAACTACTGAGAACAACTTCTCACCTGGAAGTCTATTACCCTGCCACACCTGTCTGCTCCAGTTTAAAGAAAAAAAAAAAAAGTTCCCACTTCTAATTTCTCTAGAAAGCAAGTGTGAGGGACACGGCATGGAATAAGGGAGAAGCAAGTCAGGAAAGGCCTGACCAGGCACATTTTATTATAGGTAAACTGCCTCAGCTGCTCAAGAGGCTGCCCAAGCAATACTCATGTTGAACTCATACGTACTCAAGACCCCCTACAACTGGCACAGAGACTTGCCTTTGTTCAAATTCCCCTTTCCTGTCTCTCAACTTTTTCAAGACACTTCAAAGAAGATCAAAAACCTTGAAAGAAGTGCAGTTGTTTAGTCTACAGAAGAGAAGATAAATGGGAGACCTGGTCTTGTTCTTCAAAGACAAAGCAAGTTGGTACGAGAATGGGACTAAACTGTTCACCAGGTCTGATGCAGACATGAAAAAGAAAGCAAGATTTAAGCTTTGGAAAACTTTCAAGTAAAAGTAATAGACTGAACAGGCTGCCTTTGGAGGCTGTGGAATATCCATCACTGGAAGGTTTTAAAAACAGGCTAGGCAAACATCTGTCAGAAGTGATTAAGTTACAGTAGATGAGAAGATCTTTTGCTCCTCTTCTGCTAAGGTCTTTTTGTTACACCCAGTGTTACAAATCCAGTTATGCTTGTGTCTTTTACATGCCTGTGTTTTATTTAACTTTAAAAACTGTGCAGTAAAACCTGCCCTTCTGTGATATTTCCACATATTCAAGTGTGTTTATTTGGGGCAACATAATAGACATCTAAGATTTGTTACGTGTGAAAGCAGGATAAAGAAACCACCTGTGAAGTAAAATACCTATGTATTAAATTTACACTCACTCTGAATAAACTGACCTCTAACATCATAATGCAGAGAGCACTACATCTTTTTGTCCTCCAAGAGAAAAAATTGTTCAACTGATGACTTACTGATCTGCAGTCACTTCAAGACGTTCCTTAAAAGATTTTTTTTTAAAGAAAGCACTTTTCCCCAAGCACAAAGAAATATAAAATTAAATATTACAAAATATTAATAGAAAAAAGACAGCAGAAGGCTGCTTTGAGAAGTATCCAAATCATTTTTAGACTATATTAAATTATGAGTAAGGACGGCTTCCATCACACTGGAGGGAAAAAAGCCATCGGAGACTTTTTTCCTCCCCCTGCTGTTTAATACTAATGTAACCATGGAAATGAAAAATAAACATTGATTTCGCCTCACCCCGCATGACAGGAAATCTAACAGAGGAAATGCTTCTTGGTAAAGGTAAGAACCATGCAGGTAACTGCTCAAAGGAACAGCTTCTGGGGGTCTCTGCTGGACTGACATCATACACCTCATGCAAGAAGGAAGAGGTGCTGTTTGCTTTGCTCACATCTGATGTTCCTACCAGCTGCCCTCTGTGCTGACTCCTCACTTTTGTCTGTGTTGGCTGGCATTTGACCTTCTTTAGGTTTGAGGTAACACTCCCTTAGAAGATACAAACATGAATTAATAGCTATCACATAAAGCAACCAGATCATAATCAGGAAAGTTAAAAAATATTATGGTCAATACCAGATTTGTCTTTCTGCACACCTGACCAATCCTTTTAATCACAACTGTTTTACATTATTTTTATTATATAGGTATTTCCCAAGTATGTTCATGGGGACTTGTAAAGTGTGTGGGATATGCAGGCATACAAGAACTCAATTCTTTTCATTCTTGGTCTAGACAGGTCTGGGATAACATTTATCTCCTATTTTGCCTCTCAATATGTGTTTTTTCCTCGTCAATTCAAGATCCACCCTACAGTCTGATGTGAAGCTTTTTCAGAGTAACATGACATCCATAAAATTATTTCTTCTACTTTAATGGGGAAAGGGCAGGGAAGCTGAGAAACCAATAGGATTAAGAAAAATCTACAGACTGTTTAGCCTTCCTTCGATAAAGAGGCTCTGGGTTAACCTGCCACTATTAAATTCATACTAAATTAGAGTTACAACAACATCAAAGCTATATCATCAGAACTTTCTGCATTAAATTTATTTTTCAGTTTGTTTTCCCACTCAAATATGCTTCCTTATCAGAAGCATCAAATCTTCAAGGCAACTTGAGTCCTATTATTCCAATCTGAGGGACTATTTTAAGATTTGCACAAATTTTTTTTAGCAAATATTCTTTTTCATTCGATACCATTTTCTTCACACAATCCACTGCTTCCAGTCTGGAGAATAAGAAGTTGTTTCCTTCTCTCTTTACATTCAAAGGTGTAAAAGAAACAAAGATACCTAGAGCAATGTATGGAAAATATGCATATAGTTACAACAGAGACATTCTAGAACACAAATTTGCTGAAACTAGTCTTAAGAATAATTTCTGCCTTCAACATCTTGCACCTTCAGGATTCAAGACTGCTAAACCATCAAAGCAACTCACAAATATACTGCTTAAAGTTCTCAGAAGTCAAAATTACTGCAACAGGAACATATTGTTAACGAGTGACAGGGTGAAGAGAATATTTTATGATGAAGCTGTATTGATAAGCAATGACCCTTGGGGCTACCTAAAAATATACAACACTGCCACCCCGCAAAAATAAAGTCAAAAAACCCCAAAACTTTGACATTTGTAAAATTGTTTCTGTTAGTCATTTCTAAGGCCTCATATCTTTTAGCAACATCCAGTATTAAAAACTCAGGTTTCAGACTTTGGTTTTGCCTAATTTCACAGAATTTGGGCTTCCTTTCCAAGAGGTCTGCCAAAGGGTGCAATAAAATTTAAACATAACTGGGGGATTCTATAACAAGTGAATGGTAAGGACATACCAAACTGGGAGGCTGTATTTAATCCCTACTGCCTCACTGCAGATTTCATGTAAGTATCCTGAATCCCCTTATTACTTGTGAAAAGCAATGACTTCACTTAAAAGAAAATAAAAATCTCTGAGTTGAAGAAACAGAAAAAGCAAGAAATACAAGCATTACTCAGTTTGCAGTAGTATTGCCTTTATTTTGCCAGCTGCTAAACCCAGCTCAAAACCACTAATTGATGAGCCTCAGGTACAGCACTATCTGATATATACAGTACTGATATATATTGATTTAATACTGATAGATACCAAATATTTACAGTGCTTCAGGAATGTTGCCACATGCTGAGGGGCTGTGGACTGGCAACATAACCATCAGCTCATCTCTGCTGCACCAATGCACACATCCCTGCACAGAATATGTGCTGTCTGTTAAACTTCGTATCTCTGCTGAGGATGGACCAAATACTGGGTTATACTCTGTTCTTCACTCAAGGCTACGCAAAAGTGTAACGAACGTTATACAATTAACCAAAAGTGAGGCAGCAACGTTTCCTTTAATAGCAAGCGTCAGCAGATAGTCCGTGCTAATTTCCAGGCTAATACAGGATCTTCTTCTTGCACAGCCCATCACCCTACGCCGCTTCAAACCCCCATTCCAGTGACAGGACTGACTAAAGGACCACAACCGCTTTGAGATGAACCACTCCACGTGCGGCCGCGTCCTCCTCGCAAAGCGCGGGATCTGAATTTGCAACGCCGCCCTACAGCCAGAGCGCTGCGATAAAATCCCTGGTATGAATTGAACCACGACCCTAACGCCGCTTCCTGCGGCTCCCATCCTGCCCCTCCGCCGCGGGGCGCTCCCTCACAAGGGCGGCCTCCCTACGACCACCGCCACGGGGCAGCCACGCTACACCCGACCCACGCCGCGGCTCGCAGCAAATTAGCAGGGGCGAATCAGCGGGGCCCCGCCTGGACCCCCCCCCCCCCCAAANGGCTGGCCCCCACCCGCCCCAAGGAGCGCGGCCCGGCCCGCGGGGCGGCCCCAGGGGCCGTTCCCCAGTGGCTGGGGAGAAAGCACCGAGGCGAGGCCCTGCGGGGGCACCGCAGCGCGGAGAGAGGCGCGGAGAGGGCAGAGCCCACCCGGCCAAGCCCCTGGCCCCGCCGGGACACTCACATGAACCGAGGAGCCGCCGCCACTGCCCTCACGGGGAAGAAGGACCCGCTCCCGGGGCTGGTCCAGCGAGCGCCTGACGTTTGCAAGCAGGCGCCCGGGAAAGCCGCGCTCCCCCCAGCAAGCACAGGGCTTAGGCGCCCAACGTGTCGTTCCTGGAGCCCTGGCAGAGCACGCACACACACACGGGGGGGAGTGTATTAAACTCTTTCTGTCTTTTTTTGTTTGTTTGTTTATATTGGGGTTTTTTTAATTTTGTTTTTTTAAGAACCCGAAAAAAGGGAAGCTCAGGCACCGTGTAAGTCGCCCTTGGGGCCCTACAGCGAGCGGCTGGCGGGGAGGAGTGACGTCACTGGGGGCGGGGTGGGGCCGGCGGCTGTCGCGCAGGTACCAGCGGACCATTTGCCTTTCCTCGCTCCCGTTCCTTTGCCTGTCCCCTTCCCCCATCCCTTGTCCTCTTCCCCATCCCTGTTCCTGTCCCTCTTCTCTTCCCCATCCCTATTCCCCCCTTCCCCGTGCCCCTCCCTTTCCCCGGGGGTCTCCGGGCCGTGAGCCCGTAGCAGCACAGGGGTGATCAGGGTCCGCAGCATTTCTATGAGTCATTTAGAGAACCGGGTAAAAGTGATTTCTCTCGTGCGGGATTTAGTTCCTGAACAGACGTGTGTATTGGATAAATCAAACGGTGACAAACCCCATTTTAGGTCTGTGTTAGGGCACTGATGTAGCTGAATTCAACTTTCTTTGAATACCTCTTCTGCATTTCAATAAACTTTGTGAAATCACTCAGTTTCAGGGTTTTTTGTGAAGTTGAGACACTAATTAGAATTGTATATTCTATTTCAGTTATTTTAGCAAATTAATAATTACTGTAGTTGTAGCAGGAATATTTTAAGGCTTAAGAGCAAAGTTATTTTGTGAAAGAATTTCTTGCTATGAAATGGCCCACTTTGTTCAACATACCATGATTTAATGAAAAGGGTAAGTATAGGACATTTAGGCTATTTGCTCTCCTGAGATTGCTCTCGATTGCTTTAAAAATAATTTAATAGCTGTATAATTATGTTTTAATTGAGAAAAGCTGCCTTCATTAGGTAAGGGATATTTACACCTGAGCACTCAGGAGGCATTTAACTATGTAGCCATTTCAGGTTACTAGTGGGGCTGCTTGCTATTATTTCTGCATGTGGACGCTTTAGGAATTCATTTCCACTGGATGGACCCATTCAGGTTGGTATCTGTGTGCAATGTTTGCTTCTGAGAATCAGATTTATTATGTTCTGACTTTTTTTTTTCCTAAGGGCAAAGTTCTAAGTGTGCCTTAATTCAACCACCTTATTAGCACTGCTGCAGTGAAGTAGTTGTAAGTGATGGGTCTAGAAAAGGCTGAGTTCTGAATAAAAAACATTTGTTCTCTGAGAGCAATAGACATTTGGAGGAGCAAATAAATTTCTCAATAGATGGAGTTCCACTTTGTATTTTATTTCTCATTTTTGGGCATCGAAGCTACCTAGTGCAAGCTTTTCAAAATAGTGCTGATCTGAGTAATGAGCAGGAATTTCTAAAGGTCTTTTTTTTTTTCTGATTTTGCTGAGAATGTTGGTGAGTGGTTTTGTGTACTATAAAAGGTTTCTAAGGGGGATTTGGATGAAGGTGGATAGCTAGGGAAGGTCATTCAGAGCTGGGATGCAACATATCCACTTCTGGACTTCTAATCTTTATGCCAAGCACGTTTCACAGATGTGATGGACTGCCTCTCATAAATGCAATAAATGGTGCTTTGGAAACAGTGACTCAATAATTTTAGGTGACACTAGTAAGACAAGTCTTTGCTTCCTCTTCCATCCTTGCTGTTTTAGATTATTGGAATTGAATTTCCAGAATTCAATCCCAAAATTGTATTTACCTTAACTGGTTCTGGTGTCGGTTTAAAATAACAAACCTTTCTTCTTCTCTTCCTGTTTTTATTTCAAAGTGACAGGAAAGTTCTGCAGGATATAATTAGTGTCTTCAAATCATAAAATTAATGCAATATGTGTCTTTTCAATATAGTAAAAGTGAGTTTGAGGTGTAAGATTGTGTGCATTGAAGTAAGGACAATGTGTAGCACTCTCCTCTGTTTATAGTTCTGCCAGATTTTGATGTGGAGTAAAAAAAGAAACCAAAAGAAATAAAATAAACCCCTCAATTTAAAAATAACCAAAGAATAGCTTTTTTCAGATGAACTTTTAAAATATCTATAACCATTCTTTTTGAATTTAGAAATGTCAGAAAGTTACTTGAGAAATGTTGAGACTGAAAACAATTAGGAAAAAACCCTCTTTGATTTAAGCTGTAATATGTGTCCGTTTCTAAAGGTGGTGGAAGGCTTAAGTTTGGGGTTACTTGTTTTATTTTTCAGCTCAGTCTCTGGAATTTATGTAAATTGAGAATTAATGAGAGATCAGTTTGACTGTGAAGGTAGCAATTGACACAACTGGCTGGCTTCTGTCATCAGAGAAAACTTTTTCCATTTCTTTCAAGGATTCCCTGTAATTAACTCTGTAGTAAGACAATGTGTTTCATTGCATACCTTGTAAAATTCTTTATTGATTCCTTTAGATGGGCGACAGGAAAGGTTGTTTGCTTATCTCATGTCTTGCTTTTTGCCCATCTGGTTTCCACCCAAAGGAGGCGAGTGACAAGTGTGCAGTTGCCTACCTGAACACATTGCAGGTGCTGTAATTCCTCCTTCTAATCCAAGTGATCTAGAGAGCAAGCAGAGTTTAATCACTTAAAATGTTTATTGAATTGATGGTATTTAACAATTCTTTTTATTAAGCTTCCTTTATAAGTGTCAGCTGAATGCAGGTACAATGCATTAGACAGGTATTATCTAACAATATTTTTCTACAGTAAAAATGAGAAGGTTTTACCTCAGTAAATATATTGTACACTACATATTTACCTTCTCAGAGACATAATGCATCTTGCTGCTAGGCATAATTTTACTCCCCCTCCCCTCTACTCTGATCATGATAATAGTTTTATTTTAGAGCAAGCATCAAAGGACCATTGTGCCAAGCAAGATTATAATTGAATCTGTAAACTAAGCTATTTTTTCTAAATGTTTAATATATATTTTCTTTCTGATGTTGAGTAGTTTATTTGGCAGACTTGATGTTTTTGCAGGAATGGGTGTTCTTATAAATGTGCTGTTAAAGGTTTCCAATTGGAACCTGCTGCATGCCAGTGAATCTTTGTGTTTGCACTCTGTCCAATTGATGGCTTTCCAGTGGAAGATTCTAACTGTAATATGCATTGTTCACATCCTAAAATAGATCATCTGCAAAAAGTATGAAATATTCATGAGATATGAAAGTATTGTATCTTTACAAATAAGACTTTTAATACAAATACTAATATAAATATTCCAATGCTCAAAGCTGTTTCGGATTTTTCTTCCTTTTTTAAGTTTGATTCCTTAACACCATACATTTGTATTCTATATGTTTTTATTTATTAGAGTGTTAAAGTACATATCTCATGTCTGTGTTTCTTTGGGAAAAAACCACCACAAATGAGATCAGTCTTTTTTATTTACTTTGTATCCTAAGTTGGACTGTATTAGTTAAAACAGAAGGTATCTTTCATAATATCCATTTGTATAAACTTAGTAAATATGTTTAGTACATAAGGATCTTTGTGCACCCTGTATGGAGTTGCTCTCAGTTGGGATTCACAAATAAATTTAGTAGGTTTTTTACTGGGAATTTTGTGCTTTGAACAACATTGTTCGCTTAGAGAAAGAAGAATTTTGAGACGCCGAATTGTTAAGTCTTCTGTGTCTCCTGTGTGACTTCCTGAGGAAAAAAAAAATCTTAATTGCATTATTTAGTAAACAATTAGTAATCTGAGTCTGTATCTTTTGCTGATAAATTTTTACTCTGTGTTCTTTATTTAAGGAACACAAATTGCTCTGAAGGGCTTAAGATTGTGTGAAAAAGATGTTTCCTTTAAAAGACACTGTGATGGGTGCCTCCACCTTCTTTGCCTCAGCTCTGCCACATGATGTCTGTGGAAGTAATGGCCTCCCTCTAACACCCAACTCCATAAAAATTCTGGGGAGATTTCAAATCCTTAAAACAATCACCCATCCCAGACTTTGCCAGTACGTTGACATTACCAGAGGTAAACATGGTGAGTATGTATTTAATAAGCAAATTTTTGGTATGATTACACTTTTGGGTTTGGAGTTTCTTTGGGTGACAATATATTTTAGGGTGACTGAGCAGAATACTGCCTTTGTAGCACCAGAAAGTGGGCAGTTTTCACTCTCAAAATTCCTGAATACCTTTGCTATGACCAGCGGTATTGGCTCTTTTGTTTCTTTGTAGACTCAAAGCAGAGGTTAGTTGTCTGTCCTGTCTTATTGAGTTACACTAACAGATAAAAGCTAAGAATTTTCCTTTTATGCCTCACTAAACTTCCTGAACTCAATGGCTCTGCCGTGTCTTTGTGTGGAATATGGAAATACATGTATTTTTCATGGTAAACTCCCATGTTCTAATCTTGTGAACATTTTCATGTGACGGTTAGGTTTCTTGTACTTGATTTGCAGCTGGTGTTGTCATCTCGTGTCTTGGCTGCAAGCTTCTTGTATTATTATCTTTTGATTTCTTTAAGATCTCTCCCACTAGTGGTTACTTTATTCTAGTACAGGTTTGGAGATTTTTTTCAGTGCCTGTTATCAGGCTTACTGTTAGCTCAAATAAAACTTCAATTGTTTTTTTCTGCTCTAGATGCTCTGTTGCAAGCCCAGCAGGACAGCATCACTCAATTGCCACAAAAAGGCTGCAACACCTGTGAGAATTTAAGTCATTGCCCCCTTTAACTTTTAAATCAACAGTGTTCTCATACAAAATGGCATTGTATGTATTTGATTAGCTACAGGGTCTCATAAAGTAGGGCAAGTATTTTTTTCTCTCTATTAGAATGCAGTATGATGGAATATTTCGAATTTGTACAAAATTAGGATATTGCCAGCTCCACATACTGAGTATTCAGTGCGTCAGGGAATTCTTTATGTGTTTTGCTTTGCCTTCAAACATGTAATTTTTCACTTGTGCAGTCAGGAGGTCTAGAAAATGTAATAAATTTCATTTGTATTTGCTATTACTGCTTGAAACAAAACCTGGGATTTTCTTACAACGTTGTTTGGGAGGATAGGTTAGGAAGTATTAATTAACATAACATTTAATAAATAGTAAAACATGGCCTTTTTGATTATAGAGTGAATAACATGAAGATGTGTTGTATAAAAACCCAGAAAAAATACCTTCTTGAAGTAACTTGAAGGATAGTAAATAAAATGTCTATCCATGAAGGCAAGAGAGTGGGGTTTTTTTAACAATGGTTAGAATGGCAGATAATAATTTTGATAAAATATGGGAAATTTGGCAGCAAATTTTATCATTTTGATACTGTCAGAACTTTCCATGTGTCAGTTCTATGCCTAATGATTTAATGTATGTACAGTTCTGTTTGCAAATGTCAGTTTCTACTCTTGCAGAGAAATGTGAGAGCAGACTAGGAAAACAATGCAAAAATAAATTAGATGTATAAATTCCCCCACAAAAGATTTTCAAAGGGGGAATATAAAAAAAGAAAAACATTCAAATGGATTTTTTTGTAAAATTAAACTTTTTAAGAATCTATGCTAGCATTGTAGAAGGCAATCTCAAAACTTTTTCTTCCAAAGCAAGCTTAAATGGTCTTTTGAATGGAAAAAGGAGAAACAGAGTAACAAGCATTCCAGATATAATGTGGTGACTTGTGTTCCTCAGTTTTCTGTCTTTATCTTACTGTAACAGTTGTGTTACAAAAACATTTATAATAGTTTTGATTTCATTTGATTTTGAATGTGAACATTGGCTGCTACGTTACTGGAAGTAGCAAAGCTGCTTTGGGAGTTTCCTCACATTCTCCTGTCACATCTTACATCTTTGTCTTCCCCTATGGCAGAGTTGCTGTCTTCACTGTAACAATAGATTTGGTTTTCCCTCCATGTTCAGAGCCAGCCCCTCCATCTTCAGAACATGCGGGATCCCTACAGCTCCAGGTTGGGCAAGAGGTGCTAGCAATATGCTCATTGGCCTGGCAGGACTGAAGCTCCTTGCTTTGAGTCTCTTCCATCAACCCAGCCATGTATTTCTGCAAATTTATGTATACTTATCTTTGAGACCTCTGTTCTTCAGTCGAATCTGACTGACATTGGCTGAGGGCTTCAATATTTGTTAGGAGGAGGCATGGATGGTTGGATTGACAGTGCTTTGCATGAGGAAACTGGGAAGATAATTTTCTGTATCTCACAAACAAAAAACAGTGATGTCATAGTGGTGTATAAGTTATACATCTTGTAGCATTTAATAATGTGTAATTTTCTGTACAATGTATATCAAAATACTTTAACGTCTGCCAAATAGGTAGAATGAGAAGACTGTACTCTCAGAGTTTCATTTGGATTCCAGTCCTCTTATAGCTTTTTTGTTTTTTTTTCAAATTAGAGAGGCTGGTTGTGGCAGCTGAACACTGTGAAAAGAGTCTGGAAGATTTGCTACGAGAAAGAAAGCCTGTCAGGTGAGGTGTCAGACTAACTCAAATCCACTCATTGTTTCACATATCATCTGTGGCAAAACCCTGGACCATCTTTTATCTTCACTGGTTTATCTAAATTTTACTCTGTTAAAGGTTAATCTAAAGACATTGTTTAGCAGATAACAATATCACCCAAAGAAGGAGTACTCATTTCTGTGAAATTTTGTTATGAAGAACTTGATGTAGTTTTGGGGTTTCCTTTTAAAAATAAAATGAGACCTATGACAGGATATGAAACTTTCTAAGAATTAATGTGAAGGTTAAGTCTGCTAGGTGATGAAATGCAGCTTTCTCTAGAACAGATGGAATTTGGTGTATGTTTTTTATTTGTAGAAATCTATTAATTTATCATCTAGAAAGGAGACAAGCTGTCAGATGTTTGCCCTGTGTTTGTGAACTTGAACTTGTATGACAGTGTATGTTGCAGAGGGATGTAGCTTGAGGAATGTTAGGGAAATATGGCTTCCATTTTTAAGATAAAGAGGTATTAGGTGTAAAGGGTTTTCATGTGTGATATATGTTATAGTTCTTCACACAGTTTTGTGTCAGGTTCCTATTGTGCCAAGTTCCAGAAACAGTTAAAGCATCAGAAGCTCTTTTGATTCCTTTTTCATTCAGGTCTCACACTCTTCTTTGAGCATATGTGTCTTGGTGTCAGATGAGAAGCAGCCCAGACTGCCTGCTTCCCTTTTGACTGTTTTGGAAAAAGCTTGCATGCAACTATTTTAATTTGTTTTGATTTGCCTGATGCAGTATACTTACGTAGAATCTCTCACAAAACTTCCTCAGGTTGGAGATGTGGTCTATATGCACATCCATTATGCTCTTCTATACTAGCATGTCTTTAATGGCCTCCAGAAGGATTTTTTATATCTTTTTAGATAGGTTGGTAAGATATGCAACTTTGGGTTTTGGTGTGCTGAAAGAAGTTACTTGGTTTGTGATGTTACCTCAGCTCTTTGGGCTGTGGCTCTGTTAAAAGTAGTGGCACAAAGCCTGGCTTTATTTTTTTCCTTTTGTCTTCAGAGAGTTTTTACTGTCATAAGTTTTTCTACTCTACGATCTTCCTTTTAATGAGCAAGTTGGGATTTCTTCTGGAAGTTGTAACATTTGAGGATAAGGGCTAAAATAGAGTCTGTATGTATACCCATAGTTTTAAGAGACATTAGTGATTCATCTACTGTAAATTACAGCTTTTGCAGTAGTAGCTAAAGGATAAATTATATTCACTTCAAATGAAGTTTCTTGCAAGACTGATGTTTTCCTTTTATTTTTTTATGAAAACAGAATTTTTTATTCCTATGGAGACCCAGAAACTTCCAGAACTAAGTTGGGTGGACCAATTCCTGGTTATTGGTTATGTGATCTGTCTATATCAATTACCTTTGGAGGAAATACTTGGCTTTTCTATGAATTCTGATTGCATTGGTCAGTGATAACATGGCTGGCTACACATCCGGAGCTGATGCATGTGCTATTGCAATTAATTTTTTGAACTGTTTATGGAATGTGAGAAACTGCTCTTCTGGTTTCTAGATTAATTTTCCTTATGCTTGCCAGTAACCTAAGTCCTTTGCACCTGTACCACAAGCTGATGTAAAATCAGCAGGAAATCTTCTATTATGTTAGTGTTGAAATTCAAGACATTATATTATGGACGGTCTATCTCTCTGTACATTTTGGAAAACAGGCCATACAGCTGTTTGGTAGTTATTTGCAGTTAATCTTTGTTGGAGTCCTGAATCAGGTGTGCATAAATTCCTTAACATATGAATTATATTTAAAAATAAAAATGTAGTGATGTTTTTTCTTCGGTTAACTTCAGACTTTACCCAGGTTTTCTAATTCTAATAAATGAGTTGCATGTAGGGACCAAATACTGGAAATTAGAGGTTCAAGTGTTTATCTGCTGTGTTCTGTCACAGTGCAGAAAGTCATTTTACTGAGCATACCACCAAACATTTGCTAGAAATTGGAGTTGTGACATATTTGAGAATTCACTCGTTCATTACCTAACAATACTGTGTCAGCAGTCCCCAGGAACTGCAGAGATTGTTTGTCATTGTCCTCAAAGTTAACATGCTCAGCTTCATTTTGAAAGATTAATGCAAGTAAGTGTTTGGTAATTTATGGCCAGATTATTTTCTGCTTTGAGTGTTGAATATTTGGGATCCTGGAATAAGCACCTTCTGCTGTAAGAACTCTTACCAGGTAAATTTAAAGAACTCTCAAAGGGAGGAAATGAGTGTCAGCTTTCCACTGACATTTCATTGGAATTCTTACCACAGGTAAGCAGGTACTGAAAAGGAATTTATTACAGCTCTCTAGTGTTTTGTTGTCTTTTTGGGTTTTTTTTCATATGGACATAGTAACAAAGAAGCATAGTTAATGCTTCTAAAAGTGACATTGATGAATTTTCTTTACTGTGCTTCCATTGGGCATCACAGTAACAGCAGGGGAGTTCTTTTGGGGTTGTGTGCTACAGGAAATTCAGACTGCAGCCATGGATAACAGGGTACAATAAGGGTAGGATAAGAATTTTAGGCATTGATATCCCATTTTTCACCAGACTGCTGATGACTGTCTTCTCTGAGAGAGAGAGATTGTAGTCTGGATCATTGTTTCCTGTTTGCATCTTCTCAATTTACTGTCCTGCTTGTTATGCTCACTGAAAGGATGCACTTTATTTCAGTTTATAACAGTCACACTAGTGCAAAATCAACTCTCTGAAGTATGTTCAGGAGTCAGTTAGATGTTTAAAAGACTGGGAATTTATGTACAGTTGCACAAAAATAGTAAATACTTGATTTAAGCTCACAATAATTTATTGCTGTTCAGAGATTTGAAAATGTGTCTTAGTCTAGCTGGCTTCCTCTGTCTTCCTGCACATACAAGGATTTTTTTCCTATGAATGAATTGAAAATAAGTCACAAAAAATTATGGTGGGTAGATGTTTTGTACTTTAACAGTCTCACTGAAGTGGCAATCAAAATTTTAGTTTTTCCAAGTTGCTAATTGTTAGTGTTGCTACCAAAGACCAGAATGTAGGATTTACATTTATCTTTAAGGTTCTCCATCTTTTAAACACATTTCCAACTATTCCTTTGAGATACTTTTTCCAGACAGTGTTAAAGGGGTTATTTTCTCTGCTCCTGTGCTGCTTTAAAAGGAGTTGTGAGCATTTCCTTTTCTGTCATGCTTCAAGTGTGTTTCTTCTTTGAAGAAGTTGGTCTGCACTTGTATTCATAACAATAAAAATGCCAGCACACACTGACATTCAGCAGACTTTTGGCACCTACAGTACAGTTTCTGGATTGGTCTTCAATTTGTGGCTTGGACAGCCTAAGTCCATTCCTTTCTTCAATAAAAAGTAGTTGTCATATGTTTTGAAAGTCATGGTATTGAAAAATTACTAGTGAACCATCAGATACAAGGTATAGTTTGTTATACATGGAACATTTGATGGGAAGCAGACTGTGTCTGCAGCTGTTTACTAGTTTGGAGAAAACATGATCTGATGGATTCGGTTGAGTACAGTTTATTTGGTTACATTAAACAGTTGTCTGTTCACTGATTGGACTAGAGTTCTTCATGCCATCATTGCTGTTAGTGTGCTTTTGGCAAACTTGAAGTGAGACTGTGGTACAGAAGTTATTAGATGGGGAGGAGAACGGTTTCTAAGTAGCCAGGCTTTCTTCAAAAATGTTTGTAAAACAGGTGCAAGTCATCAAAAGGCCAAAGGTTTTACATGATTTGACTAGAAGAGCTGCATATGAGCAGAGCTTCATGGGCTGAGTGTATTCTCCTTTGAATCAAGTCTGTGTTGGAACTTCACATGAGAAATCCATGTATCATAATAAGGCTGAATTTGGCAAGGATAAATTATTAAATAGTAAAATGAAGTGGCATTAATAAACAAACTTAAAGTTGGGGTTTTTTTCCCTAAGCATTTGTGAAGTATTGTAGTTTGGGCATTTAGTGTCTAAAGATTTTTCTTTACTTTCTTGATAATGCTTTACTTGCAAAGGTACAATGAAAGATTATCTATTAGTCTGAGCTTGTTTGTATATTGTCCAGTTATGCTTTTCTTCATACAAAAGTACTGGTTTATTTCTGTAAGTAATTTTTAGCCTGACTGCAAATCTTCCTGTAGCATTCCTTTTAGCATAGGTTGTCTCCTGCAATTGCCTTTATTCTCACAAGAAAACAATTGTTTGGAATGGAAAAGGGGTGCAGCTTGCATGAGGCATTGGAGGTGAACATTGTTGCTCAAGATGTTTGTATGATCTTTTTAGGTATAGAACCAAATTCTTTGCTTGCATAGTTGGTTGCACTGTTTCATGGCAGCACAAAGACATTTCAGAACACTTACATGTTTCTTCCTTATATGTGAAACATAAGAGTGCATGCTTATTTCTTATCTTCTCTTCCATATCTTTCTTATCTTTTTCTTCCAGGAAAAAACAAAAAAAGGAGAATAATCCAACTTTTTGATATTATGATAGTATCTGCTTCTTGCTATTAAAATATGGATATGATAGCTGTATATAATTGTCCTGGTTTCAGCTAGGGTAGAGTTAATTTCCTTTCAGTAGCTGTTACAGTGCCACGTTTTGGATTTGGAATGAGAATGGTGTTGATAACACGCTGATGTTTTGGGGTTTTGCTTAGTCACATTTATCCTGGGTCAAGGACATTTTCCTTGGCTCATGCTCTGCCAGTGAGGAGGTACACAAAAGAAACAGGGAGGGAGCAGAGCTGGGACAGGTGTGACCCAAACTGACCAGTGGGATATTCCACACCACCTCCTGCCCAGCATCAGCTGGAAGGGCGGCCAGCCTGAGTCTGGGAAGGGGGTCTGGCATCGGTCAGTGGGTGGTGAGCAATTACATTGTGCATCACTGGTGTTTTCACATTTTATTACCAATATTATTATCATTTGCCATTATTACTCTGTTTTACTTCACTGTCAGTTATGACACTAATCTTGTCTCAAACTACAAGTTTTACTTGGATTCTTCTTCCCAATCCACTGAGGTGGGGGGGAGAGAGGGAGATGGCGTGAGTGGCTGCATGGTGTTTAATTTCCAGCTGGGCTTAGACCACGACAGTATAAAGTCTGTGATTGGGGAAAAAGTATATGATTATTTCAACCTTTTGTTCAACTGTGCTTTTTCTGTAGTTCCTTGTAGACACTTCATACAGATTTCCGTGCTAAAAGAAGTATTAAAGATCTCAAACAGAAGATGAGTTATGCTGAGTTAATTGAGAACAAAAGTACTGGAGAATTTTGAGTCTATGGTTTCTAGTGAAAGAGGATGTTGAGTTTCAAACAGACAAAACACTATCCTCAGCGGGAGGGTGGCTTCATCCTGCAAATATATTTCTGCAAGGAATTGTGTAAGGATCATGTTAAAATTCCATTCTGCATTAATGAGCAAATTACTACTAATGAGCTAATGGCTGAAAACCCAAATGTCAAATTAGTACTGTGCAAATCTTAGGGGATTTAAAGCACATAATTAATCCTAATGTTGATTTATGATAGTTGTGTTTAGCATAAAAATTGCTGTAGACTGTGAGAACAAGATGTGGTTAGTATATGGTTATTCTAACAAAATGCAGTGATTGACACTTCATCCTGCTTCTAGAAAGGAAAAAAAAGAAGAGTGAGCATTTGTTAGACTTGCTTTATAGCGCATCCTTCTAGAAAGGGATTTTATTTTCTTAGGTGCAAGTTCTTGCCTTTGAACTACTGAGCAATGTCTTCAGAGGAGCATTTGTCACTAATTAGGGATGAGACAGCTGTTTTATTTAGGTGCATTTATATGCTTGCAAACATCTCTAACGTCATTGTGGTTTGAGATACTTTTCTTCTGTGCATATGGGTATTCTCTTCTTGGGTATATAACTAATTGGGTACCAGGGCATTGGACATTGTTGTGATGGGAGTGTTTAGAAGGCTGGCAGATCAGGCTAGTTTTAAGATTTCATTCATTCATTAGCAGTACACATCTTACTAAAGGTTAGGTAGTGCATATTGTTACTCATCACTCTGTACACAGAACTGATACTCACTGTAAATTAGCTGTGGGTGTCCAGTACCACGGAGCTGGTGCTGTACAGTCAGCAGTGGCAGCGTGGTGTTCTTAGAAGTCAAGGTGGTAAAGCTTGAGAGCTCTTCAAGCGAGCATGGACTGGTCTTTCGTCTACTGTTGTCTAATGCCTGGTATTTTTATGTAGTCAGCACTATCCAGCCCCTGTAAAGTGTGATTTCCTGCACTTCCAATAGTGCTTATTTTATATTTTGCCAGTCATCCTTCCTTTGTATTCAGGAGTATGTCCTGCATATTTAGAGTTGGTTCTGCTTCTCGTGCCCTTTAGTCTCGCAAATTTTGGTGTATGGCTTTCTCCTACATGCAGCTGCAGGCCTCTCTATTTCCCCTTTTGGTGATCACATTACTCTTGTCTCTTTCTAGAAAATTTAGTATTAATTGTATCGTGATTGATAAATTCCTCATTTATAGTCACAAGCATCTGCTTTGTCTACACATAAGTTTATGGGTATCTCTCCAGATAGGTGTTTCCTGCCTGTTGTGATGATATGTACTGGTTTATAGATCAAAGTGATGTACTTCCTAGCAGCTTTTGCAAGATTAGTTGTTAGCTCTGAAATTCCTAGCAGCACCACTGCTTATTGGCCTAGTTGTAAAGTCCCTTTGATCACTTGAATTTGCAGGCTGTTCTTCTCTTGAAACTTCCCATTCTGTTTCACTTTTTAGCACTGTCTGTACCATTGATGTAGGGATCCAGACTTTTGAGCTAAACACCAAAACATACCTAGGTAGGCTCTTCACTTTAGATATTTAGATGATTTTTAAAAAAAATATGTTATGGCCAAGTTATTTGTTTAATTAACACTGTTGCAACCTCGAATTGACATAGAGTGCCTGGCTTTAGAAGATCTGTGCAGTGTGGCAAGATTTGTTCATAGCTTTAAAAGTTCTGTTGAAAATTTTTAAAATGGGGGAGAAGAGGTTTAATTAGGAAAGTGGCTTGTTAAGAATGCTTAATCCTCTCATAGAAATGCCTGCAGAAATCAATTTTAAAATTCTGTCTCACTGCAAGGACAACATTATTTATTGATAGCTAGTCCTGATTTCTAGAGCTGTCAGTTCAGTTTATACTGCCACACATCTGCAACAACGTTAACTGCATCAATAATTACCCT
Organism: Hylia prasina; assembly: GCA_013397195.1. NCBI lineage: Eukaryota > Metazoa > Chordata > Aves > Passeriformes > Sylviidae > Hylia > Hylia prasina. Next base: position 164,851 of record VYXD01014426.1, on the reverse strand, counting down.
TCATTTTCAGGTTTTCTTTTGAATTTTTTCATTGATCAGGTTTTTCTGATCCACCTAGGGCACCGCAGTAAGAATGAGGGAATCTATCTCCTTGTATGATGAGGTTAGGGACCCATCACTTCTCTTGCAGTATGGAGGAGAAAGCCAGTGTGGCTGACATTAAGTAAAACTTTATTCTCATGCTATAGATATAGGTCTTCCTTAAAAATAAAGTAAAATATGCAGTTGTACACTGTAACCTCAGATGAGAGAAAGCACTCCTATGATCTTAAAATGTCAGATCAATAGCTTGACCTCAGTTGCAACAGGGGGAGTTGATGGAGTATCAATCACAGTGTATTGCCTTTTAGAGGTGCATGCATTTGTTCAGAGGAGTACAAAAGACAGCAAAATATTTTTGGAGATCTGACTTTAATTGATCTTAATTCTACTGCTTTTTATGAGATCACTTTTTTGGAGAGGAAGAGGAGAATGTAAGATGTGTTGTTTCCTTCAGTGGTGTTTTGGCCCTGTAATATATGGTACATGTATGTAATGGTATTGAAGCTACTTCTTTATTGTATATATTGAGGTCATTGTCTTGTTTGTTCCCCCTGTTAGGTCTTGTTCTTTTATTGTTACCTGTCTATCCTGTTATGTTACTCAGAGTGTATAGTCAGTGGTAAGAATGCTGAGTCTCTGATCAGGTTTTATATCAGAACTACTTTACCTATTTTTTGTATCTAGTGATTGAAATAATTTATTTCATTGCACTTTTTGCTCCAGTGTAAAATGCCACTGTTACATGTTTTACATATGAGCAGCTGAGGCTAAGATGCAAAAAACCCCCACCATTTTAGAACTTAATCAGGGGCAAGATCAAAAACTGGGAATGTAGATTGTCTTTACTGTTCTGTGCCTTAAACAGGATGGCACTAGAAGTTTGATTAAAATAGCACTTTGTAAGGTGTACTTACTTTTCAAAACTCCTCTTTTTATTTGCTCTCCCGTTTTTGGGGATGAATGCTGGATGTACAAAAGGAATTCAGATGCAATTAAGTTTGAGAATTTTTGGTTTATGACAAATCATTCAAAGTGATGATCTGAAAAATCACCTGTCTGATAAAAACATTGTATATAGAGCATATACAATGTATATGCTCTATATACAATTGTATTCAATATGCTCTATATATAAAGTTTTTCTTTATCTGTGCCTTCATCTGTTTTCTTATGGACTTCTATCATACATTACAAGTTGAGACCTCCATAAAACTGTAACATTACCTATGTTGCTTTTAAAGTCATGCTTGCAGCTTAGAAGTTTAAAAAAGGAATGAAAGGACTTTCTGAGTCTCCTCAGGTGAGCAATGAAATTGTTGAAGATATCCTGTGTGAAATAACCTTGTGCATGAGTTAGAGACTTTTGAGGACTCTGTCTATAAAATTCCTTTTTTGTATGTCTGTCTTATTCTCTGTTTGTTGCATTCCTTTCCAGTTCATTTCATTCTGGTAATGTGAATGCATTTCCAAGTAAATTGGCAGTGTTTACAATCTTGGTCCCCAGTGCCATTTTTTAATCAAACACATAATAAAGTGCTAAATAAACCATTCCCACCTGCATCAAACTCTTTATGTTCTGTATAGGGTATTTTGTAATTTATTTACCCAGGAAGACCCAATTTATCTGCACATCTGGTTTTCAACCCAGTTCTGCTTTTTATCCAGTTTTCCAGCTGGTTGATTGAGGAATAAGGAGGTCAGATGGCTTTCTTGAGGTCAGCATAGTGATTGTCTCAGCTGGGATTATACCCAAACTTTATCCTTTGCTGAACCACTTGGCCACACCACTTCTAACCAGTCTATCCACATTGTTGGCAGTAATGGAACTAACTGCAAATGTCATTTTCTTTGTTTTATAGTTTTGCTTGTATTGAAATATTGTCACTTTTATGGGTTCAGAAACATTACATCTGTTCACAACCTGGTTCCCTTTCACTTTGAACAGACACAATTTTTTGTGATGAATCTCCTTCCTGGATTCCAAATGTGTATTAGTTTCACAAGTTCGGGGTTAGTGATTGATGACGTTGCTGGTTTGTGTTGCTCTGGTGTGCGTCCTCAGGGCAGACCCTGTCTGACACTCTGCTTTGGAAGAGGAGCCCATGTTTTTGCTCCTGTGTTTTCAGTGCTATAAGCTTCTTAAGACTCCTGCTTGTTGAGGTTCTCTTCCTTTAGAGTTTACTTTTTACCGCAACATTACAATGTTAGAACAAGATGCACAGATTTAATAAAGGACTTACTTAAGCATGGATTGCAGTGTATGTACCATGAACTGTTAGTCTGAGGAAAGAGAAACCCAGAAACATGGTATCATCAGCATCATCTTACCCTGTTTGGTCTTGCTCTGCCTTCCTATTAGAAGTCAAAATTATTCTGGTTCCAGTTTTTATCCATTTCCTCTTTACTTAAATTGCTATTGCACTGAAGAAACATCACTTATGCTAATCCACAAATACATTTCTAGTACCTACAAAATTACAAGACCCTGCAGTTAAGTAGATGACGAGGAGGCTTGCTTTCTGACACTAGTCCTGTTTAGTTTTCAGATTCTAATAGGGTCTCTGTTCACTTCACTTGATGAAACACTCTTATTCAAAGCAGTCTGTTAAGTAGTGAAGGCACTTTTCAGTGCTTTGCAGGCACAGCTTTCTTCCTTCTAAAAACTGGATTGGGAGCTCTGTGTTGACTGATACAAGAGCGTAAAAGGAAATTAGATTTACAACTGGCCATAATCAGTGAAAAATACCACAAATGTATTTGTAACAGCCAGAACTATTTCTTCTACCCCAAGATTTTGCTCCTGCCTTCACTTTGCTTCCAGCCTGTTGCTTTTGCTCCTGTCCTGCTGTACAGGTACATAAATATGATGGGTTGACACTGGTCAGATGTCAGTGCACCTACAAGTGGTAGTGGGACTGATGCCCACGTTCTTCACCAAAAATTAATTCTTGCAAAACCAGCACAATCACTATGTACTGATTACCTACACTGTAATAGTTGCCTCTGCATCAAAAGGGGAGATGACATAGTCTAGAAGGTAGGACTGGACACAGTAAGAAAACAGGAAGATCTTTTGAGGTACCCAATTACTCTTTCATATTAAACTATTTTATTGTAGCATTGAAAAAAGATGGAGAAGACATATTTCCAGTTAATGCCATGAATATACTTCTCTTAAAGGTAATGGAGTGAATTTGTGTGCGGATTGGCATTGATTTTTCCTTTAAACTGGAGGGAAAGAAACTTGTGTGAACCTGTAACTTCCATGATATTGACATGAATGCTGAAAATTCATCTCTTCATTGTTTCTTTTCTCATGTTAGAATTTTTTTGATCAGACAGTTTAATAAGTCAAGCCTTCTGACCCCATCCCTGTCCAATTTCCAACTGTGTGATCTGCAGTCCTCTTGTTCTCTAGTCTTCAATATGTCATGCATTAAGTAGTTTTTATTTTCCCTTCAGTAATCTGTGGTGTATGTAGCAACTACCATGCTGCTGGCTGTGAAGTTCATTTTTCCACAAATGCTCTTCCTGCTCCCGAGACGAGCAATGATAAAATAGCAGGGAGATTTTTACCAACAGGATTCTTGGTGGCTGTGGAATGCCACAGGAGCTAGTAGGTGCTATTATCAGACACGATGCTTAGGAGACAAACTTTTGTTTCACCCAGAAGAAACCTTGGATTAGGGGAAGTTGGAAACAATAAAAATATTGAAGAAAAATTCATATGTGCTTGCTCTGTATTCCCTTTCTCCTTGGCATCTGCCTGCAGGGGTTTTTTTGTTTGGGGTTTTTTTTTTTTTGGAGAAAGGATAGTAGTCTGAAATAATTTTTGGTCTGAGCTAATATGACTATTTTTAGGATTTGGAAGACCAGTAATTTTGTCTGAAAGGGAAATAATTGGTTGCAAGAAATTGTTTGCTCCTAGAGCATCCTATCTTGGAGTCCAGTTCCTGGACTTCTACAAGCAGGTGCATTATCATTTCCATTAGTCACAAATAATAAGTTAATAAATAGCCTCTTAAACTGAATCATATATAGGTCATATTGTTGGGGTTATTTGAGCAGGAATTCAGCATACCCCATTTTTGTCATAAAGTTTTTGGTTTCTAAATAAAGCAAATTTTTTTTGTTTGTTTGACCTTGTGTTTATGTTGACCTATGGCTTGGGCAGTTCTTAGCTGTTTCTCCCCAGGTACTCCTCAGTCACTACTGAGTGAGTATGCTCTCTCTTAGCTCTCCAATCCCCTGACTGTTTTCAGGGCATATTGTCTTTACTTGGTTCCTGATAATGCATCTTTCTCACTCCCTCTGCTAAAATCTGATCCTTTTGAAAAAGGTGAGACTCTGGGTATGCCAGCTTCTAGTACTTTTGCTTTCACCCTGGCCCAGAAGCTGTTCTCATTTGGATCAGGGAGTGTAGTGGGTGCACTAAAAAGCTTTTCTTCCCCACCCATCTGAATCCAAAAAGTGACAACAGTCTCCTCAGCAATCAGATTATTTCATCAGTGGGTTTGCAGAACCACAAAAGATTGAAACTCTGCTAAAACATCTGTTTCCTGACAGGTTAGGTTTATTATTCCTGAAGTAAACTTCCAGAAAATGTTTTTGTGTTCTTAGCAGTAAGAATTCAACAGACTGGAGATCAGGCTGGCTGCTAAGTGGAAAAGTTAATGTTTTTTGTGAAGGCACAATGCAGCCACCTGTGTACTATTACAGTGTGGAAATTAGTCATTTGTCTGGTATAGCTTTTGGTCTGACAAGTTCTGGAGGTAATAAAACAATTCTCCTTTTTGTGGGTTTTAAGTCAACTTCCCTTCTCTCTCCACCCACAAATGCCATGCACATGCCTCTTAACCATGCTGGCTGAACGTGCTCGTATCAACTTGTAGAGATTTGCTTCATTTTCTATGCATCCAAGTTATAGCCCCAAACCTGGTATTGGTTTTAATCCTTACAGTCCCTTAATTCATGACTTCTAGTATGAAGGAACACAAAATGACCTCTTTTCATGGCTAGGTTTCTTCTCCAAACCAGGACAATCATTAAATTTAACCAGTTTGATTTTGTACCTGTGTGCAAGGTTTTCTCCTGAAGAGAACCCCTGCTCAGAGGCCGAGCTGACTGGGCTACACCTGAATAGATTTTTTGGTATCCAGATTGAGGATTAAAATGCAGACAGCTTCTTGAATACATGTGTTCCTTTTGCAAAGAAATTGGTTTCTTTTCCTGCTGGTGGGGAGGGGCCACCTTATCTCCCGTGTTGTTTCTAGTGCTTTTGCTGTTGTTTTTTTTCCCTCCACCTTCTTCTAAAGGACGGTGCTGGTACCACTGCAGTTCAAGAGGCCCAATAGTTAAACAGGGCTACATCTATTATAGTTCAACACTAGCTGGTCTATTGAAAAACAGGCTTCCAGCTAAGTGGGGGAAAAGTTTCTGAATCTGCTCAGATCTTGCCACCAACACTGGATTTTTGTAAGTGTCCTCCTCATTTAGAACAATGTTTTCTTTTTCTATTTATGGGGGTTTTTTTTAACAGTCAAGCTAACCTTCTGCCCAGCAGGATTGCATCAAGAGCACTGAATGCACATTGAAAAACAGTTGCTACTCGTGTGATCCTGATTGTTGTAATGATGTGAAGGGTTTATCTTAAAGAGCAAAGAATCCCAAAGTAGTATTTTCGTGTATTTGCCCATTTTCTGGAGTGCTTTTTTTAATGAATTGCAAGAGAACGTTGAGAATAAATGGGTGGCTGAGGCCCCCTGGTGCCAGCAGAACACACTGCCTGCCTCCAGCAAACAGCCACCAAATTTCACTTTTATTAATAGTTACTTTTGGTTTTTTAATATGCCATATTTACTTTTATTTTTTAACACAGAGAAACAATGTTTAGGCTAGAATATCCCATGATATAGTATTTGGTCACATGCAGTTGTTTCCTTGCTGGAAACATGAATACTCCATCGTTTATTTTTCCTGTCTTGTTTGGTAAAACAGAGCAGAAAATGAGAGAGGGGATTCTGTTTGCCACCATTATCACTAGTATTTACCTTGCAGGCAAAAAAAATATACAGGAAAGCTGAAGACTTGCAAGGTAATTGTTTTCACGACATTAATATCTCTGCCCAAGAATGACTGAGAGGAAAGGTACACAGCTAATAGTGTCTGATGCTGTGGTGTAGTATTTAACTTGTGGGTGGGAGGTGCTGGGGAGGGAGGAGCTAGATGGTTGTGGGGTTTTGTTTTAGTTTTGTGGTTATTAGCTATGAGGTTCTGGTCAAATTGCTAAGATCTTGAGAATCACTTTCAAATACTATGACCTAAGATACAGCAGTGTGGATGTGTGTTAGAGTAGATTCCCTTTGTGCTTAAAATTTATCTCTGAAAGTATATATTCATAATTATAGTGAATTAGTACAGAGCTCTTCTAGGAAAAAGGTGAGGATCTAATTACCTCTAGAGGAGGTAACTTAGTCATGGCTTTTTTCAGTATTTCTGTGGTGCACTAGTCTCAGAATTTGTTGTAAGTGTGGCTTTTGTCAAAATCTAGCTATTTACTCCTGTGATAAAGTTTTGTCATTCCATCAGATATGAATAGCAGCTAATTAAGTTGAAGAAAGAAATTAATTTTAGAAGAAAGAAATTAATTTTAATGTTTAGTTAGATAGTTGGCTTGTCACTGTCATCAGTCTGAAATCTCCTCATTTTGCTGTTGCAGAAGTATTTAATAAGCAAGAGAAGGTGGTGAATATAAAATGAAAAATACATGCTATTGTATGTTATTTTTTAACAATGAAATACAAAAAAAAAAAAAAAAGGACGTACAGTTAGGCCTTTATAAGCAGACGTGCTTTGATTTATAGATGTGGTGTAATCTATTTTGCCTGCAGAGGAAAAGTTACCAAAAAGACCTGAAATGGCTGAGGGGGAGTGACAGAATGCGGAAGAGTGGAAAGTTAAATGGAATCTCTCTAGGTGACGTGAGATCTGTGCCTTTTGTTCTTATTTAGAGTGCACTTCGGAAGCCTGTTATGGTGATTTGTACAAATTCCTGATCAGTTATTCATGGAAACTCCTCTTTAAGGCTGTCAGTCTTCAGAGGAAATAGTAACTTTTGTCAAAATACATAGTTACGTTAAAGTGGTTTGGGTTGCAAGCTTTGTTGTTTCTTCACAAAGATGGTAAAGTTGATACTTCCAAGACTGTAAAACCAAATGTTCTGAAAATGCAGTTTTCTGCCCTTTTTTTTTCCTTATTTTAGATTTTGAGATGACTGAAGGCTATAGGTATGATCTAGTCAGGCCTCTCTGCTGTCTTCTGAATAAACTCTAGTTACTATCTGAGTTTTAAATTCTTTTGCTCAGATGAACTTTTTTATGAATATCAGTAGGAGACTTAAGAAGAGCGAATAAAAATAGGGGAGGGCTGAGATTTTTTTATTTCCTGATTAGGTGAGTTTCTATTGAAGAGAGTATTTTATACATTTGTCAGCATTTTCTATACTTCCTAAGGACCAGTTCAGGGTGTAGAAACCTAGTTGTGGGATTTTGAGGAGATGCATGTATGGCATTGAACACACCCCACCATATTCAATGCTGATCCCTTAAACTGTTCTGGAATTGTAAATGTCTCACTTTTGTTTGGAATAGCTGTGGAACACTACATTTTTACAGATGAAAAAGGAAAGCTTTCACTTATGTTGTTGGCTTGTTTGGGGTTTTTTTTCAGCTCTTCAAGGATCTTATGCATAGCATATGAGGTTTTGCAAGGTTTACAATATATGAATCAGCATGGAATGGTCCACCGAGCACTCTCCCCTTGCAATATTCTTCTGGATCGAAAGGTACAGCTACAGGAATAAATCCATGGGTTTGTTTGCTGCTAACAAGTGCTGTGCTGTATCACAGATGGGGACTGGACAGTCACAGTCCTTTCGATGGGGGAAAAAAATTGCAGATCTGGAAAGTTATTTTTTTTAAAACGACGATTTTCCCTCATTTCCTGGTTTTCAAATGTAATACTGAATTTATTGTTCTGTTTTATCCCAAACCACACTTTTTCACCCTTCAAGTGGTAATCTAAGTCTACTTGTCATCATTGGAATTAGTTAGAAGACCTTCCTAGCTATTTGAATAGAAGAATACATCTTATGGCTAGTTAGTTGTCACTAATTTCTTGTGTTCCATGGTGATATGATACTTGCCTTTTAAGATATCAAGGTATTTTTTTGTTCATGTTAAATTATTCAAATTTAAATATCTGTCAATTCTGTTACTACAGACTATTGAGTTGGCAGAGTGGAACACAATTTCTGCTCATAAAAGTTGAGAGAAATTGATTGCTGCTGTCCTTGGAGCAGTTTCTTCATCAGAACCAACAGCTAAAGAGTTTAACCTGTCTGCATAACTCCTCTATCTGTTCTTTTTTTACTCAGTTTAGGTGGAATAACTAGATCCTCCCCTTGGAAGGGAAGAGACAACAAAAATAAAGAACACATATATTGTTACGTGCTTGTAAGCAAATGAAAATCATAATAATGCTCTAACATGCAAAAGTACTCTAGGATTTTAAGATAGACCTAAAATCAATAAAAGAGCAGAAGAGCTATGAGACAATAAACTAAGCTCTCCCCTGCCCTTTGAAAGCTTTCTGATGTTGCCTTCTCTGTTGCACCATCTGGAGGCTGGCTGAGTGTAATTCAAAGTCCAGCAGAAATAAGGCCTCAGTTTAACTTCTATGCCTAATTTTTTGTTGTTTTGGTGTTAGCTTTCTGTCTTCACATTTAAAAAAAAAAAAGCACCTGGAAAAACTGTTTGAAATATGTGTTGATACTGATAAGGAGAGCAAGATAGTAATGAGTTGATGGAAGGTCTGCAGAAGCAAGGCTGGGTAAATGGAAGAGTTGAGGGAATAGTATTAATGTTTGGGGAGTTCTAGGAGTCAAACAGGATTTTGAACAGTTTTCAAACAGGAAAAATGTTCAGCGGAGTATTTAAGCCTTTTCAATTTACTGAAAATACACTGTAACTTAAATTTCTGATGTGTTCCAAGCAAAGTGATTTACTTATTGCTCTTGAGATGTAAAAGCATTAGAAATAAGCACCTCTTTAACTTGCAGTGCACTTCTGCATAATAGATGAGACAGAAATGTAAGAGGGTACTTTTTATAGGTTTCTGTCCTCTGACAGCTAATGCAATTTAAAATAATTTTTTAGGTTTTTTTTACTTTTTTAACTTAAACACAGATTCTTCCAATGTTGGATTCTGCTGCTCTTGATCATTTAGTTTTTCCTTTTTCAGGGACACGTGAAGTTGGCTAAATTTGGACTCTACCATATGACAGCTCAAGGTGTTGATGTTGACTTTCCTATAGGGTAAGGATGTAGCTACACAATGCAAATATATCAGAGACTTTTTTTTTCAGGAAAAAAATGATGTTTAGAGCACCCCTTATACAGAAGCTTCTGATAATGTAAGTAAAGAGGTTGTCATTGACTAGGTGAGATGAATGAAAAATAGAGAATGGGCACCATGCCAGAATGTTAGCCTAACTCTGTGATGTCAGTCTTTATTCCCTAGATTTGCCTTCAGATACTAATAGTTCCCTATGACTTGGATTTCTAATTTCAAATACAGGAAGGTGCACAATCAGTGCTTTGCTGTTGCCCACCAATGTACAGTTTCTCTCTCTTTATAATTTCATGTTTTATTTTCAAGTGATCATATAGTATTACAAGCCACTGTTTTGTTGCAGTGGGGCTTTTGTCACTTTTTGGTTTTTTGAGGTGTCATGTTGTTTTCAAATTAAATGCTGAGCTGATTCTTAAAGACATGGCCAAAAAGAACTGATGTTTCCTTTCAAAATGTGATTGCATATTTTTTTAGGTATTAGAGTGCAGTGTTGACAAAAAGAAAAGTGATAGTATTATTTTAAAATCATCTAGTGGAAGGTGTATGTTCTTAATACTTTGTTCCTTTTTTTCCAAATTCAAAAGTTATTTGATGGGAATACACTATCAGTGGAAAGATTACTGCCACCATCCTGAAGTATGAGTCTAGGATGCACTTATTTAATATCCTAATGCTGAAACTCCATCTGTGTTTCACCTAAAATATGTAACTATATCACTTTGAAACCTGAGGTTTCAAATGACTGAGCCAGTGATTGAGATTTGACCTTTTATGTAGTAAACAGTATGTTGGAGTGAAACTTTGCTGCAATGTATAGATTTTGACTGAACAAAATAGGCAGTATTCTGGTTTCTCAGAATGCCAAATTATGCTGATTATGTAATGGGAAGTCACATTTTTTTGGACAGATAGATAGTATCTAATGTTGCTACATCTTTCTAGGTACCCATCCTATCTGGCGCCTGAAGTAATTGCGCAGGGAATAGGCAAACCAAGTGATCACACTCAGTGTGAGAAGCCTCTGCCTTCCGGCCCTAAATCAGATCTGTGGTCTCTTGGTATAATATTATTCGAGCTTTGTGTGGTATGTAAAAGAATAATTCTCTTGATTTTGACTCTGGGGGAATAGCTTCATTAACCTGATTGCTCTTGAATGTGGGGCTAATGACACCCAGCCCATCATCCAAGCCCAAATGTCGGAATATGTTAGTATTCCTACCTGGACAGTACTGATTGTTCAAGCAATAGGATGTATTTTGGTATGTAGGATGCTTGGTAAATGTGTTAACAATGAAGAATAGTTACCTGTGGAGCCACTCAAAATTTGAGTACAAGGCAGTTCCATTTAAGAGAGGTTGTCAAAGATACATTTTTGCTATATCATAATGTGAAACTGTTTCTGCCATAGTTAGGGTAAGTAAGGTTTTATGTTCTTACAGATAGTTTTGAAATGTCTAAAATTCACATTTAGAAGCTTATTTCACTGGTTTTGTATAATGATGGGATGCAGTGTTATCTAAATATTTTCATCTAGTAGCTGCTTCTTTCAAATTCAAGTGTAATTTGACTTTGTTATTTTTTAGGGGAGAAAATTATTTCAGAGTTTGGAGATAGCAGAAAGATTGAAATTTATACTTATGTTAGGTAAGTAGCACAAAATCCATTTTTCAAATTTCCAAGCAGCTCTATGATTAGAGCTTTACAGAGTAATCAGCTTATGATGCTCAGAAATAAAGCACTTTACCTTTATCATCTTTTGTCTATGGATTTAAATAGGCATTTGTAGCATGTTACTTCTCTAGGGAAAGTATGGAGCTGGATGGCAGGGGAAAAACTTGGGAAGAGCTGTAGTATATTAGAGTAAGGGCAAACTATTAAAAAAAATAAAAGATAAGAAAACATCCTCAAGAATGATAGTGTTTTCATGGTTATTTGTTGGTTTGTGTTGTAGGAGGTTTCTGAAATGAGATAGGAATTGATGACACTGAAGAAAACTATCCCTACAGTGCCTGCATAGTAATGGCCAAGCAGGGAGCAGCAGGACTCAAATAGGAAGACAGAAATAAAGAGAGATGAAAAGTGTTTTAGTAAACTCGGGCTTTTGTTTCTGGTTTCACCTTCAGACTATAAAACATCACTGCACAAGTGGAATTTTGGCTTAATGCAGATGAGTCAGGAAGTGGGACTCTCCTTGCTGCTTTTAAAACTTGATTTCTGGTGGTGTTTATGTATAAACCATGGGAAGGGGAAAGGCATGAGTTTGCAATTTGAAGCTTTAACAGTAGGTTAGTACTATCCAGAGCAAACAGCAATACTGTTAAAATTAATTGCTGTCAGGAGAAAAATCTTCTTCATTCAGCGGCTAGTGCTTGAGTGCTGAAATTCTGACAGTCTTGGGGATTTGGTAACAAGTCTTCCTGAAGCATCTCTATACATTTCAATCTGAATTCAAGCTGTTGGTTTATCCACTGAAAAGCATTCATGTCCTGACTTGGGAATTATTTGTTCAATAACGTAGTGACAACAACTTTTAAAATACTGCTAGTATTATCTGCAAGGAGCAACAGGGGCAAAAATGACTTCACAATTCATGTAGGTACCCTTAAGTTCTTCCAAGGATTTTTCTTTTTATTTTTTTTAATTTATAAGTTGAAAGGCTGGTTTACTTTTTTTAGCAGAGACTGAAGCTCTGGACTAGGACTGTAAATAGATATTCAGTGTTACCTGAGATGTGCTGCTTAACTTTCCTATGCTTCTGTCTGCATGGGTTACAATAATTTTCATTTATGATTTTGATAATTCACTTTTTACAGGCAGTGTCAGTAAAAAACCAAAATTAAGTGTTTTTTATTTGAGTGGACATTTATCTGATATCATGTTTCATTGGTATCACTTTATTAATAATCTTTAACTTTTTATTTTTCTGTTTGTCTTGCAAAGGCTGTGTAGATGATATTGTAACTGTATTGGCTGAAGAACATGGTTGCCTTGATATTATTAAGGTTTGTGAAACTCATTTGCTCTTCCATGCTCCCTTACCCAGAATATTTTATTATTGCTGCATAGTATTTTGCATACTTATTTTTTTAATTCATTTGGTCACTTACTGTATTGCAGTATGATGAAAAATTTTGAAGTCCAAACTACATACCTAAGATCCTTTCAAATACCCAGCACTGGTAATATTCTTAAAATTGCTGTCAGTCTCAGTAAATGTTAATTCTCTCAGAGTAGTTTAATAAGCTATAAATTTTCTGTAAAGTTTTGGTGATTAATTTTTTTTCTTCCAGAAATTAAGTCTTCTATCTGGTCTACTTTACATATTCTGATAGTGTAGGTTTGTAAAGTTCACCTTTTCCTTACCCACAAAAATGATCACTGAATTTTAGTGCCTGTGTATTTTGGGACATTATGTGAAAGAGTTCTGATTTTTAGCAGAAGGAAGTTTCCAGATACCGCATTGTTTCCAGCAGGGTACAGAATATATAAATTAAAAAAACAAGTAAAAAGCTGCATACATTGCAAATTTTTCAGATTTTTTTTCCACTAAATCAAATATAGGATTGGGAGGTGAGAACAATTTCTTCCCCAGAATTTTGGTCTCACACAGCCAACCTCATGTGCATAGGTATGAAATTTTATTGACCTTAAAGGAATAGCCTGTAAGTTAAAAGTTAAGTATGAGCCAAGTGACTTGCTGAATTAAGACAGTACTAAACAGACCTCCTCCATATTTTTCTTATGTTCCAGGACCTTTCTGAAAATATCATAACTCTACTGAAGAAATGCCTTACCTTCCAGCCTTCTAAGAGGCAAGTAGTCAGTCCAAGGGCCTGGTATACTCTGTGGGTTGCTATGAAATTAGAAGAACTGTTGCTGAACCTTTTTTTGGAGTACTGACATTTGGGCTACCTATAAGAAATTCTCAGTTTTGTGCTTTTCAGTGTTTGAAAAAGAAGAATTAGAGGTCTGAATTTGGGCTGTAGTTTGTTGTGCTGCATGAATTGAAAAATGTCGGTAGAAGTTTTTTGCTATTAAAATTTCTGAAATCCAATATAATTTAGAATAGTTTGCTAATATTCATTACTGGGCACCTTTTTTGCCAAAAAGCAACATTTTGGGGAGCACTTTGCTCTAATTGTTTTATCCTCTTCTCTTAATTTAAGGCCAACTCCAGAGGAATTGCTGCATGACAGTTTGTTCAATGAAGTATCCTCACTATATCCTCCCTTCCACAAACCTCCTGGTCTGTTCTCATCTTCTCCAAGGTGTGCCAATTTAACACTACCTGAGGACATAAGTCAATTATGTAAAGGTAAAAGCAGATAGTGGGATAAATATCATTGGAGGGGGAAGGAAAATAAAGTGTTATTGCATTTTCTCTCCAACAAATTATTCACAGAGACTATTAAATGTTACAACACCAGATTAATGTAATAAGTTGTTTAATGGAGGGAGACATGGGCAAACATGTTTTGAGGGATGTGTGCATGCCAAAGAAGTCAAATCTCAATTTTATGCTTCAGCCTCAGGGAAAAAATGACATTAGTATTCAAGTCCATGTTGCAAAAGCAGTGTCATCTTTTGCCTTTAGAATTCAGACATGTGCGACGTGTGCATGTGTAAGGTAATTTTTCCCACTTATTGGTAATTGAAATCTGCTAGATCACAGCATAAGATGATTTTTGGAAGTACTGAAAAACAAAGTGTTTGTGAAAGAGGTCACATTCTAGACAAAAAGATTAAACTTCTAAGTTTTAAACTATAGTATGTTGAAAATGTTTTTGCTCTTAAATCCTGATTATTTTTGTCTTATGGAAATGTTTAGAAAATCTCATCTAAACAAAGATTTTTTGCCTTGTTAGAATGAGTGTGGTATGTGAAGTGAGGAGAGATTATAACCACTCAGTGGAATCACTTGTTTCTTATTTTAAGTCTTAGTGCTATGTACAAACACTGTTTTGTTTTGTTTAAAAACACACATGAAGCAAAAGTCCACACTCAGTGTAATCATGTGAGGGGTTCATGGCAAACTGCAGAAATATCTGGTTTTTTAATGACTTCTTTCCTTAAATCTCCCTAAAGAGCACTTAAAAAGCAAAGATCACTTTTCCTCTTACTTCACATTAAGGTTATGACCTTTCGAGCAGAATTAATGTTTTTTCAACAGTATGTGTTTAGTGTTGTAGAAAGAAATACAATCTACCTAAAAGGCTGTAATTTATTTTTTGTGTCATTTCTCCCAACAGATGAAGATAATGATTACCTAGCAGAAAGATCAGTTGAAGAGGTTTATTATCTCTGGTGTTTGGCTGGAGGAGACTTGGAGAAAGAACTTGTCAACAAGGAAATCATTCGATCCAAGCCACCTGTCTGCACACTTCCCAAGTAAGGATGGAGGAGCACTTTATAGAAAAGGAGGGAGGATGGGTGGAGAACACTAGTGATTGCAAGAGAACACTCTTAGTTTAAAGACCTGAACATGCGAAAAACACTGAAAATGGCATTCTTGAACAGAAGGAAATTGTCACTTCCCCTTATCCAGTTTAAGGCATTATTTGAATGCCTTGTGTCTGTCACCTACTTATTGCTTTCTGAAACTGCAAAGATGCTGGTGAAGTGGAAAATACTGAAATGGGAGTCCCTAAATTTTGCACACTTTCCAATATAATTAAGTTTTAGTAATAATTTCTCACTGTGCTTCAGAGGGATATTTGTAATTTAATTTCAAATGGTCTGTAGCAAATTCTCACATTCTGAATTCCCTTTCACAGCAGTACTGAATGCAGCAGCAGTTATTCAGATCAGCTAATTACTTTTTTCAAAATGCTTTGTTTTATGACTTAGAACTCTGTAACAGCATTTTAGTGATTGCTACTTTTATCTTACTGCTGCACATGTTGCAATTTTATATAGAACGTTCCTATGATCTGATCTTAACAGCATAATTACGTGCCCATATATATATCACTTTACTGCTTCTCTATTTAAAAAACAGATGAAGTATGTGTAGGGCCAAAATGCAGTATCTTTTAAAAGAAAAATGGTGGAAATAGATTTTAAGCGTTATTTTGATATCAAAATAGTGTGAAATTTTTGAGGGGTTGCTTATTTCTTTGCCCATAGGTGACTGCAGGTGCTTTTCAATTATGAGAGACAAATATTTTCCACCATGCTATCTTGAAGAAGAGGAATTAATTTCAAAAATGCAGTCTAACTCTAAATGACACTTAGAATACTAGGTCTAATTCTGAAAAACAGTTTCATGTGGCCTACTTTAAAAACATCGTAATGGAAAATTTGTGTACACTGTATCTTGGATACATTTGTATCCTTAGATGGACTGCAACAGAAAAGTTCACTTTTGCTTGGGGTTTTTTGTCGTGATGGGAACTGCCTTTCATATGATAATAATATTTTATTTTTGCTTTTCACAATAAATGGCAGGCCTGGTCTGTGAGAGATCAAGAAAAAAAAGGGGATATCAATCCCATATCTCATAACTTTATGTGCAAAGCAAAGAAAACCTGAAATGTGACATTTTACAGAAAAAGCTGTCTGAATAACTTAAGGTGATTGTATATTCCCTTGATAGCAAGTTTCATGCCATGCAGTCAATACAATATACTTCTAAGACCTAATACTTTGCTTTAAAAGAGGAAACTTCTTGATGTAAGAATTTTTTTTTTTTCCTAGCTCAAGTCCTGTGTTATAAAATGACCTGGTTCTTTTTTTGTTCTTGTTTTTGAAGCTTTTTATTAGAAGACGGTGAGAGCTTTGGGCAAGGACGAGATAGAAGTTCCCTCCTAGATGACACAACTGTGACTTTGTCTCTGTGCCAGCTCCAAAATGTAAGAGTGGTATTGTGCATTTCTTACATTCTTCTCTGCAGAAGCATTTGTTTAAAGGGAATATGTAACAGCAGCTCCTACTGCTGTTTCTGCCAACAGAAGTGTCACTGATTCCAAGAGAACACTTCTTAGCGTCCAAGTCAGATTCTGGTTTGTGCTATTGAATTGCTTTTCCTGCAAAAGCTTAATAAATTTGATTTCTGTCAAATAAATTTGTTTTCTGTCCCCCTCTTTCCTTGTTCTGTGTACCTGTTCGGTTCCAGTGTAGTGCAAATAATTCTGTACCACCTGGTATTCTCCGTGATTGCTACAACTATTTGATTAGGGAATGTCTTCTGTATGCTTTAATTACTGTCTGTCAATGGCTCACGTTACCCAAAAGAAAAATCAACTCATTTCAGTTTCAGCTCCTCAAAAGGTTTGACACTGGATACCAATTTTCCACTAGTTGATTATTAATTTTTGGAATATATAGCCTGAAACGTCTAGTTCAAAAGATCTCCTCAAAGCGTTTTGCAAAAATGCCGTAATGCAGTTTTCTTCCATCTTCATTGGGAAAATCAACATATGATAACTCAGGATTTGGCTTGATGTAATGATCAGTTACAAGACTTACTGCATATATCACTGCAGTGTTTTAATTGTTTACATGTCTTTGCTCATGTAGAGCTTTATTGCTGTCAGATTGGGAAACTATGCTGCACTGTTTGCAGGTTGCTTTTTATAGTAGCAAATACAATCCTATCATTTTTTTTAAAAAAATCCTTTTCATATGATTACAGGAGTTAGTACAAAATAGAAGGTGACTCCTGACTGTGCATGGTGGAGGTAGTGTGTCAAACACTGTGTAAACACATTTCTTCAGGAGAACTTAGCACTGCTTCACACAAATGCAGCAGGGCTGACAAAGAGCTGTGCTATTTTCTTCAGTTGATCAGTGGGGCTTGTGAGGCAGGAGGGAGGTTAAAAATACCTATTTTAAACATAATATACACTGCAGCCTCTACTGTTGCCCTCATTAGAGGGCAGTTTTTTAAGGCTTTTTTTTAAACATTTTGATCTGTAATTTTGGATATTGCTGCCACCTTCGATAAATACAGCAGGAAATAATTATATACTGAAGTTTCATTTTGTGGAAGATGCAAGACTGAACCTTCCAGCGTTAGTTGAAATAAGTTTTTGAACTTGCACAATTTTTCAAACACCTTTTATAGAGCAGAGCGTGATGCTTATAATCAAAAGAGGAGCAGTACTGAATGAACTGAGAATGAACTCTTCTGTCAGCCCCAAGAGGAAAGGCTGTGTGCCTGCAAGTTAAGGGCTGAACTGCAAAACAGGGCACTGCAGGGAACATGGCATTAAACATTAATCATGCACCATAAGATGTCTGAAAACTTCAGTCAAAAATCCAGCCGTGTTTATCTGTCACCTTTGCTGAGTGTATTTCCTAAAAGGAATTCAAGTTTGCATAACTCTTGAACTGATTAGAACCATAAAAAAAAGTTGTGCAGTTACTTTGCAGCTGCTTGGATAGGAAGTCCATGTAGAAAAAGAGGAAACAAAGAACTGTGTAATACTGTTGATCTATTAATCTATGGTGCATATAAACTGTTTTTTGTGTGAAAATAGGTTTATGAGTATCTCTAGGCAGGAGAACTTCATCAACTCCAAAAGCCTGTAATTGCAAAAGGTTTTAGTGTTGAGGGCTGTGTGCTTCATTGCTGGCAAAGGACTGAGCTAATGCTTAGGTCTCAAGGCAAGTTACTGAATTTGGCAAATGAATTACTATTTAATAGGTTTTGTATTCCACTAAGATTTCCACTTGAATTCTGAACAGCATTCTGATAACTAATTATTTTTCTTCCTCCTTTCAGAGACTGAAGGATGTTGGTGGAGAAGCATTTTATCCATTGCTTGAAGATGAGTAAGTATGTGTGTAAATTTGTACATCTGTAACATCCTGAATTTTGAGTTATTAATTTTATTTGAGTGGCACACTGCACAGCTAGACACAACTGCCTCCTAAAAGCAAAACTAACATGTTTTTGGCTCTGAAAGTCAAGAGCTGATAAGCACGCTGCACTTAAGGCCCTGATACAAAACTGAGGATCTTAGCCTCTGTCCTGGAATCAGTTATTTGTGCTGAATATTCAAAATATTCATCCATTTATTCTTGTTTCTGACTTAGAAATGCTTTGTGTGGTATTAATTATTTTCAGTGATTTGTTTTTCTTGCTGTTCATTATTACTATGCTTTTTTTTGCCAGCCAGCCAGCTTTACCTCATTCCAGCAGTAGCAATGAACTCTCTGCAGCTGCTACTCTTCCTCTGATCATCAGGGAGAGGGACACAGAGTACCAGCTAAATAGAATTGTCCTGTTTGACAGGCTGTTGAAGGTATGGAGTCCTTGGGATGCTGGATAATTGGATTTGGTCTGTTAATTGGAAGATTTTGAAAGACTAAGTAATTGTAAAAGGAAGCAGAGATACAAGAGACCACAGTAGGAAAGGGGGGAAAAAAAAACCCTTCAGAAGTATAGGAAGATTGAAAATAAAAATAGAACAAATTATTCTCAGCACTGGTGAATATAAAAGTAGATTTTAAAGTATGCACATGGAAATAGAGCTGTTGCTAATACTGGTAATTTACTGATGAAAATATTTTCATATCCTTTATTTCATAACAGACTAAGCTACTATAGTTATAAATATGCCTGTAACATTTCTGGATTTCCAAGCAGTAAAGTATTTGAAAACACGTCAGTGCCATGTTATAAATATGAGGTTTATACTGGGTAAAGGAATAGCAGCCCCTAATTTACATATATACAGAGAGATGGATTCCTGTTTAAGAATGAGAGAGCTGATAGAAAGATACAATGAAGAAAAAATTCATAGAACAAATTTGGATTAGATCTATCCAGTATATACGAAAGCACATTGAATGCATTTATGAGAAAGAGTGGATATTTTAACCTCAAACAGTTGTCCTTCATCCAGGCCTTCCAGTTAGTAATTCAATTCACTTTTTGTGAAACTTGTATTCACTATTTAGGCTTTTTTATTTGGGGAAAGACTGTCCCAGGTTTGGGATTTGAATTGTTTCAGTTACATGGTAACATTTTTTGCAGTTAATCTCTTCTCTTTGAAGGCCTACCCATATAAGAAAAACCAAATTTGGAAAGAAGCCAGGATTGACATCCCTCCCCTTCTGAGAGGCATAACCTGGGCTGCCTTGTTGGGTGTTGAGGTAAGGGCAAGAAGTTCCAGTACTAACTGGGGATGGACTGGGTTAGGAATGGGATTGACAAGGAAGCTGGAATGGGTTTAAACATTTGTCAGGTGGGTTACTGGAATTTCAAACAAAATGAGTCATGAAACTGTGCAAATAAAGAGGATGTTCTGACAAACTTGCTTTTTTTCTGTGAGATTATTTGATTTCAGAAAACATGTAAACTTGACTGCCTTTAATTTTGATTGTTATTTTCAGTGAAAAGTAATACCACAACATTTGGTAGTTCACAGGGGGTTTTTGTTTTGATTTTTAATATTTTGACAAATGCAGTTGACAGTCCTTCTGCTCCAGTTAGCAGTAGTTGAACAAAACAGAAAACACATGAAATGTATTTTTCTTGCCTACCAATGAATACACTTCCCAGAAAGAATGGAGAATGAATCAATCCAGTACAGTCCTTGTGGACAATGGAATGTCCCAGAAATGATGAGGGCTCCTCACAGAGTTACTGGACTACCCAGCTTTTGGATTTACCTTACTTGCAATCCTGCAGCAGCAGATCATAAAGATTCTTAGATATAACACATCCTAAGTTATTCAGGAGATATAGCTTAGGATGTGATCTTCTGAGTACTATATAATATAATCAACAAAAAAGCTGTAAAGGTGAAGAAAAACTTCTGGTCTTGTAGCCTGAGTCTTAGGAAATGAGTCAATTCTCATGCTTCAGCAACTTGCCATCTGTACAATATGGGTGTTTTCCAGTCCCATAACGTTGAAATGGACTTGTTAATATTCTTGCCTTGGGATTAATGCAAGGACAGACTAGTTAAGTCACCTATTTTAGCAGTGTCAATTAACAGGCAGCTGCATTCAGTGCTTTTAGAGATGGTGCTGAAAGCCACTTGCTGGGGGCTGAGGTAAGCACTGTTTTTAAACTGAGAGCATCACTTGACTTGAATATGGGAAACTACAAAGTACATGGCTTTCTGTGTAAACAACGGGAAATCTATAGAAGACAGGAGACCTATAGAAAGGTCTGTATGCCTTGAGTTAGTAACAGAATAAAGATGGTTTTGTTACAACTAAGCTGTCAGAATCTTCTGTTCTTCTGCTAACTAAAGTTCTTAAGAAAAACAGTCAACTTCTGCATATCACCATGTACAGTGTCATATGCACTTATGTTGGTGAGGGTTTTCTAAATTCAAATATTCTTCTTCCACATTTAGGGTGCCATAGAAGCAAAATATGATGCCATTGATAAAGACACACCGATTCCTACAGACAGACAAGTAAGACTTATGGTGTTACCAAATATTGTCACTTGAAGATCTTTCCCACCCATCACTTGCCTGTTACAGCACGTTTGGTGGAGAACAACAATATGGTTCCCCTTGCCCTTGAGCCTTACACTGTAGCAAGAATCTTGCAAAGCAGGTCGACACCAGTACTGTAGCTCAACTGACAATATGGGGAAGCTGAAATTTTTTTACTTTATAATCACTGTTTCTGTAGCAGCAGCAGTGTTGTGATCAATATTAATGGTTTATTGTTAAAAAATCCAGAGTTTACCAAATGCTTGTGGTCCCTGTTGGACCTTATAGCAGATAATGCTGAGTACCTTGAGGCCCTGTAATGTGAGCTATACTTCAAAGAAATGGGAGTTTGAGCAATTTGGTTCTCCAAGAAGAGAATGTTCTCAAATGTTCTCTTACCAGACATAAAAATACATTACAAACAGCTGTTCCTTTCAGCTGGTGAAGAAATATTTTCCATCAAATTGGTTACAGCATCAAGAACTATGATTTGGTTACCTTTTAGAGCAAAGCAATATTACCACCTAAAAGGAGTCTAGAAGTAAAAAAGCTGTAACTGTCATTTGTTTTCTGCCCTTTTCAAGGGCTAGAACCTTTTTAAAAAATATGAGTGCAGAAGAGGAAGAAAAAACCCCTCTATTTTTAAACTTTGACATGTCTATTAGGTTCTCTGTCAGTTTTGGTTGAGAAAGTGGTGGAGGAAGCAGATTGTGTATCATGGTGGTCAGGCCTATGTGTTTTGGCTGACTTCCAGCTCTAGTGTTGCAAGATTACTGTAGTGCTGCCCCACTCATCCCAATTTCTCTTTGTGTGCTTGGCTGTGGTGCAGATTGAAGTTGATATTCCTCGTTGCCATCAGTATGATGAACTGCTGTCATCACCAGAGGGTCATGCAAAGTTTAGACGTGTGTTGAAGGCCTGGGTTGTTTCCCATCCTAATTTGGTGTACTGGCAAGGTGAGTTTGACGAGTTGGCAAGGGCAGATAATTGAATGGAAAGCTTTGATTGACTTAGAAGTCCTGCTTTTCACCCCCACAATATAAGGCTTTTTTTGGGTGCTTTCCTTTCTGTTTCCTTTGAAGAATGAATCTGTGAGTTATTGCAAATTTAACTCCTAATAACTTATATTTACTTAGTAATAAAAAATTGCCCCACTCTGTTATATATTCAGTCTTCATAAGTTTCAGTCACTTTATTTTAAAAAGAAAAGTCTATTGCTTGCTATTAAGCTCCCAGATAATACTGCAAAAGTTACTGAGTTCTTGGGACAGTAATTGGCATTTCTTGGATGCCTTGGCAGAATAATCAATTTGGCATTATAGCTGAACAATTTGAAATCCTTGCTGTTTTCATGCATAGATTTCACAGTTGTTCTCACCATTATTTGTGAAGGCCCAATAATGCAGAACCAGTATCTAGTGTGCAAATTTTCATTATAAATTAATGTCTTTATCTTGTGCATTAAAATAAATGAGCTCTTTGTGCTGTTTCTTCATGGCTCTTCTCTCTTTAGGTCTTGACTCTCTTTGTGCACCATTTCTGTACTTGAATTTTAACAATGAAGGTGAGTGCCTTTTTCTGCAAGGATTGAAGAAAAGCAGCCTCTTGTCTGTATCTATGTGCAGACAGATGTGTGAATCCACTTAGAGATGGAAAGTTTCTGTACCTACAAAGGAATTTTTAAGCTCTTGTTGCCACAGATCAAAAGAAATGGTTGGGGTTTTGAAAACTGCATGTGGTGTACTGCTCTTCAAGCAGGGGTTCAAGTGCTGTTTATTGCAAAGTACATTAATGATATATAATAAAAAGCACAAATAATCTTGAATAGAAAAAGGAGAGGAAGAAATGCACTACTTGCAAGCTGTAGTTCAGCCTTGCTTAAGGTGAATGTATTATTTGGCAACCTAAGTGTTAAACTGTCAGACCAGCTTTGTTCAGAAAAGGTGATGGTCGTTTTAAATGCCTGAAAGTTTCAGATGCTTTAGATATATGACTTTTATCTTCTTGGAGTGTGGTTTGTTCATAACAGGTGTAGTCCAAGCTTTTATTGTCTTGTATTTGTCTTTCTTTATATAAGGTCTCTGTGTGGGAAAACTAGTTTTTTAGGACAATGACTCCTATTATGCCTACTGTGCATGCAATCATTTTTGTGTATAGATTGATTTAAGTATTTATGCTTATTATCTGGTTAATAATGAACTTTTTTAGGTATAATTAAATTCTGCCTCTGTTATTGCATCTGTTTTTCCAATTCTTTCAGCTCTGGCATATGCCTGTATGTCTGCTTTTATTCCGAAGTATTTGTATAACTTCTTTCTGAAGGATAATTCTCATGTTATTCAAGGTGAGTCCATCCCTTTATTTGGTGTAGTTTTAAGAGAAGTAGAATTGTTTCTGGATACGTAAATACACTTTTTCAAGGGGTTGCAAAATTTGGATTCAGTTAAAATCATATACCTGTGCAAGAACATTTGGAACAAAATAAGTGGTTAAGGATTCAGACAGGAGAAAAAATCCAGATGTGCACACACATAAAAGTGTTCTATGTAATATCCAAGGTAAGAGTCAGACCATCCTGAAAAGCTGTGAAAGCAGTAACTAGTCTTTCTAGTGTTACACGGTAAAGGTTTACCCTTCGGGTGATGAAAGTCATCCTGTTAGAGGAGCTGTTTGGACAATAAGGGAAAATGAACAGTACAAGCTAGGGGGTCCTCAGAAAATGAAAGTTATGGTATTCAGGAAAATAGGGATTCAAGGGGAATTTCTTATTGAGAAGACGATGTTATTCAATACAGTTGGAAAACCCTTAGGAATAATGTTCCATAGTTCACCCTTCAACACATACATAGGTAACTTAGAGAAATTAAAACAATAGCTAGGAATGTCAGTTCTAATTGAAAAGTAATTTTAAATTTCATGGAAACATGAAATAGGAATTGTTTTCACCTAGAAAGTCACCTTGGCACAGTCTGTGTTGGGAAGATAATTTGTCTTCCCGACAGTCTTTTAAAAACAAAAGAAGCTGTTTCAAAAGCCATTAGTAATTAAAAGAAACAGGTGGTAATTGATGTTTTTAATTGCAAGCAGTTATGAATGTTTATTGAATACTGACTATCAGCATGGCTTGCTGTCCTTGTATTTCTTTTAAAGAAATTCTTTTGTATATTTCTTGTGAAACTCATCAGCTTTAAAGTGTCTGTCATTTTTTGTCTTAAAGGAAGGTAATTAAGAACTGATCAACAAAACTAATTACACATAAAAGCATTTACATATTAGATAATTGGGAGAGAGCTCATATAAGAAGAGAATGCCAAGGTTAGGAGAGTTTATGTATGGAAGACAATGGGTAAGACGTGTTATGAACAGAATAAAATAATGCGAAAATTTGTTTTAGAGAAGGTATTTGCATCCTTTTGTCTGTAAAGAAAGATTGCTTGCAGTAAAGGTCTAAAGATAAAAAGAATAAATATGCTCCTCTGGAGACAACTATTTTAGACTTCAAGATTAATAGCCTGGTAAAGACTTTTCTTAAGAGGTTATACTGTTCCATAAAATAATACTTTTGCTGTGTTGAGTTACCTGGTGTTATTCCTAAGGAGCTTTGCAAAAATACGTATCAGCCAAAGTTAGAAATATAGGATTCTGTGAATCAAAATAGTGTAGGAATTCCTGAGTTCCTGTTCTACACTTGGCATCATCAAGGACTCAGGGAGATTGGTCCCTTTAGGGTTCTTTCAGTATTCCAGTTGATCTTTCCAGGGTTGTGTGTCAAAACACAATGTATAAATAAATGTATAAGGTTTAATGGAAAATGCCATGTCATTTCCCTGCCTTTTTAAGGTAGAGTAGAGTGTTAAGAATGTGTCATTTAACTACCCACTGCAATTTTAGCTGCTCTGTGTCTTCTGTGTAGATACAAACTGTGTGGAGCATTGCTATGCTGAACTCTGGAAACAGACTTCACGTTCTCTGTCTGTTGCACCCCAGGACTAGCTGCCCACACCCTAATTACTCTGTTCTTGGGAATGTAGAGGAATTACCATCTGTTACCAAATTGCAATGTTGTTGCCTCTTCAGCTTTCTTCTAAGAGAGTATGTGTCAATGTGGACAAAACTGGGAGAGGGGCAGAGAGAAATGTGTCACTATCCTGTGTTCTGCTGTCTGCTTCTCTTCCAATTAAAAGCAAGTGTTATTTAGACAACTTAATGAAACTGTACCCATCAACCTCATAGGCCAGGCTGAAGATGTAATAAATTCTATCTTTTATAGGAGTATTTCTCCCTGGTGGTTACTAAACAGTCTTTAACTTTGCATGTCAAGCATACATCACAACCTAAATGTGTGCCAGGTTAAACCACTGTTAAAAATCCAAATTGAGAAGTACTAAAGAAGAAAAATTAAATGTTTCTTCCTCTGTATTGAATGTGATGGTAATGAGGAGTACAGTGATGGTACTCACTTGCTGTTTTATTGTAGGTTTTAAATGAGTGGCTTTCCTACAGCTCTGTTGTGAGCTAACAGCATGTGGTTTTGACAACAGTCTTGGATTTGTCATTTCAGAGTACCTGACAGTGTTTTCCCAGATGATTGCATTCCATGATCCAGAGCTGAGTAACCACCTCAATGAAATCGGGTTTATTCCAGATGTAAGTGCTAAGGGTCCTTACAAGTATTATCCAAAGGAATTAAAAAATGGAAAATGAGGGAAACTGGAATGAGATGCCTTTCCAAACTGCTTCAGTAGTACTTTGACAAAAGTGAAACTTCCATATTAATAGACCTTCCTGAATATGCTGATAAAATGGTTTGATTCTTGTTTTATGTGCCTCAGTCCTTCCTGTTCTGCTGGGATGGTAAATACAATAAAAATACTACTAGCCAGTTATTATAACTTAGATTCATCTTAAAAGGTGTATATATGTATTTATTTTTGTAATGTTAATATAGAATTAGTGTACCCATAATATGCTAATAGCAAAATTACTGCAGCTAATTGAATGCTGTTGATTAACACAAATGACACATTATTTTGCAAGTAACAGAAAAAGTATGTGATGGTCAATCTTGTAGATATGTCAGACCTTGGAAAATGCTAAGCAGTCATTTGCTGGAGCGTGTCTCAAATATGGGACAAGTGCCTAACATAGATGCAAGCTGTATGCTTCCACTGGAAAAAGAATCTCTAAGATGGAGGAAAATGAAAACTGAGAACACAGCCAAAACATAGTAGAGAGGGTGGGCTTTGTTGGAAAAAGCAAAACAAAGCCTTCTTTAGAGCCTTACTTCTAGCTATCACTGTAAACAGTAAAGCTTTCCTCCTTTTTTTAGAGAGGTGTGTAGAGTCAAGAAAGCCAAAATAAAAATGTTTGGCTGCCTACAAATACTGATGTTTCTGAAATTTAGATTTAGGCAAGGCTGTAGAGATAATGTTAATTGAGATGGTCTATATCATTCTATATTTGGCATTTAGGAATTTGGTAATTATAAGTTGGTCAGAAGAACAGATGATGACTGAGAGGTCAAAATGGAAGAAGATAACTGAACTCAGGAGATGTTGATGTAGAAATACAAATTTCATAAGTAAGAAATTTATATGTATTGCTTCTATAAGCAATACAAAGTTTCGTTTATCAGAGAAGCCTTATGCTTATTAGGAAATATTTTAAGTTGGAGCAGCAAGACCAGGCCTCTGAAAGTCATTTGTTTTACACAATTCTGAAAGAATTTATGGGAGTTTGGGACTGGCAGATACTCATTATCACTGTTTACAAATATTGTAATAGAAAAGAAACTATATACTTTCATTTGTAGAGGGTGTTTTTAATGTAATAATGTTGTTTGACTAATACAAATTTAGGAGATACAGTAGTGTTAAAGTGAGCAGAAAAGAAAGCTAATGTATTGCCTTATAAAGAGAGGAGTTTGAGAAAGCCACATTTATTTCAGGTGATGCACATCTGAAGAGGACAGGTGAGAGGAAGATGAAAGGGAGGAGAAGGAAGAATATATATCTGTAGAAAGCCTAAATATTTGGGTAGATGAAGTGCAAGGGTTAACAGCAACAGTTCAGTTCCTGAGGGAGAATCAAAGGCTGCAGATGACCAAAACAATTCTTTTGTATATTTGGTCCAGGATGCTACTTCCCACTAAGGAGTTAAAGATGTAATTTCCCTGATCACCTTACAGGTCCTTGTGTGGGCTACTGATCTATGCCAGAGCTCTGTAGCAACCCATCTTGGGTCTTATCTGATATTTCAGCAGCTCCTTGTGTCTGCTTATACAGTTATAATTCTCCACTGAAGGCTTCCAAGGTACAAGTCAGATGGAATAGTTTGAAATCACATGTTTTGCTACCTCTTAGTTTTTGTTGTGCTAGTCATTGGACCAGTACATTGGTCACTACATAGTCATACACGAGCCCTGTCTCGAAATCTGACAGTCTGTAGATGATTAGGTAATACAGTAAACAACCGCAAAAGATGGATATTTTTTTAAACTCTTGCATTGAATAAAAATGCAAGTTCTAAATTTAACACTAACCTCTGAAGAGAGGTTGTCCTTCCTGAATTATCTGTCAGGGTTTGGGGGGTTTTTTTTGGTAAGTAAAAGTTGTTCTGTCTTTTAGATTAGTCAGAGAAGTGATTTTTTTCCAACTATAACAAGGCAGGATAGGATCCATCAAGGTGAAGGATATGCACTGTAGTAATGAGATCTGAACCAGAGTTTCGTGCTTGAGTACTAATCCTATCAAAGTAAACCCTGATTAATCTTTCATCATTGAAATGAAGGCTCTGCTGCAGGAAGATTGTGTTCCTGGCACCCTCCTCATTTGCTTCAGGTCACGTAGCCCTCAGAACACTGAACACTGCTGAAGCTTGAGTCGTTGTGAATATTATTAGCTGATGTGGTGCCTGGATTAAGTACATTGCTGTGCCTATGTGATTTACATATAAATAGAGGGATGATACGTACAGCTCTTCTTTGCTCACTCTCACAAAGTTTATAACCTTCCCCACCCTGTATAATGCTTTATAACATATGCCTTATTTTACTGACTAATTCTGACCCTAAACTGCAGACCCTGTTAAACTGAAGAAAAACAAAAACGTGTACAATGTTGCTAAAGCACAGCCATTGCCATAAATTACTCTAAAGCACTTTCAGCTGTGAATTATGGAAGGTAGACACAGTTGTCATCTATCCACTAACATAGAAGCAAACTGATTGTACTTCCTTAATATCATTGTGTGAAGCTGCTGGCACAGGTACATACCTTAGCTTGGTTTTGGGGATAGGCACAAGGTGTCAGGAACAGGGCTTTATCTTAAAAATCCTACCCTTGAAGTACGTTCTATGTTTGTCCTGTTACATAATTACCTGAAGATTAATCTGGAGAAGTTTCTTGCCGATATTTTTTTCTTGTGAAGAAGGTGATCGTTCTTCAAATTTTGTTTGTGTAGGTACATATAACATTAAAAATGTGATTCAATTTGCCTTATCTTTTGCACCTTTCTGTAGCCTTTAAATATATGGTTGTCTTGACACCATATAGGATTGAAGCTAAGTGTGTGTGTGTATATTTCAGATGTGGAACAGGAAGGTGAAAGACCAGGAGTTTGTAGAATAGACAATTTCCTTATAGACGGGGGAAAAACCTAAACTTCTTTCCTCTTTATGTTTGAATTTGGCACCTCCAATAAACTGCAATATATGGTACAGCCAAAGTATATACAGAAAAGAAGTTATACTTTTTCTGTATAACTTATTATTGAAGGGAGCTTTTCCTCTTATTTTAACAAATAAAATGCTTTAAGACAAGGAGGTGTTTGTGAGCCTGAAGAGGTTATGAATGCTATTAGTAAGAAGGGAAAGAGAAGGCACAACACGGGTGGCTTTACTCCCTGATGCAAAGCGAAATTATAAGTATGGCACTGCTCTTCTCAAGGTCTCTAAAAAAAAATGATGTGTTGGTTTTACAGGCTCTTTTTTTAATGTGGCTTATTCTCAGGCTGTTCCAGCGGTTCAGACGCTACTTTGATTTCACATTAGGTTTACTTTCCAGCTCCGGAGAGTTAAGTGTCAAGTAAAACCAGAACGCCCTTAGGTTTCAGGGCTCAGCCCTGAAGGATTGAAATCCCCTTTTCCTGGACCTTGTTATTCCCGAGGCGCGGTGCTGTTCCGGGCGGCGGCCGCTGGAGGGCACCATTCACCAGCGCTGTGCATGGTCCTGGTCCCAAGCGCGTCCCGAATTCTGTCCCGGAGCTGGAGCAGCTCCTCCTTCCCTTTCACTGGCGTGAAATGCCACCCGTGTCGTGCCTTCCCTTTCCTTGCTTGCTAATAGCATCCATAACCTCTTCGGGCTTACCAGCACCTCCTTGTCTTAAAGCGTTATTTTTGTTCAAGTCAGAGGAAAAACTCGCTTCAATAAAAGCTCGCCTGACACCTTCTACTTAAATTGTTTGACCTACATTTCATGTCACTGCTGATAGGTTTGGTGAGGATGGGTTAGAGCAAAGCACTGACTTTCCTTGCATTTACCTTTTAATAATCTTCAAAGCTTCACATTTCATGTATTTTTCTTGTATATTTCTGTGTAAATGCACGCATGATAGAGGTTTGTGGGAAATTAGGAGGAAATGAGGATCTGCTTTGGTAAAACATCTGAATCGTGTATATGAAAAGGAGGGAATAATTGCTTTTAAATACCAAGGAAGTAATGTGCTTTACCTAATATGTGCCTCCAAAAAAGAGGAGCCTCAGGACACTAGGCTTCTTTTCCTACTGCATGGGAAGCAAGATATTGCATACAAACAAGTAGATAAACAGGTATTAGCTGATCACAACCACTGCAGGGGGTATTTCAGGGAACAGGATATGTTATTATTCCTAGGATGCTATTTGAAACATGACATAAATATACTCAGGGAAATAGTATGATTGTAACTATAAGATTAAAGTGGTGATAGAAATTGATTTGGTTTGGATTCTGAACACTTAAAACCAGTTAGTGGGCTGAAGGTCAATCTTCATAAAAGCCTGCTGGGTATTAGAAGTGGTGAACAGGTCATTGAACCTTCCTTAGTTTAGGGACAGTACGGTTCAGCTCTCAGATGCTCAGATGGAGGCATAGGAACAAAATTTAGAGAGAGCTGTGCTAAGAAGGTTTTCAGCGAATGTGTACATCATTTAATCAGAGCCATAACCCAGTTCAGAGTTTATGGAATAAGAAGTAATTTACTAGCGTAATATCAATTATGTTTTCTGCTCCTCATTTGTTTACTTCCAGGAAAAGCTCAATAGGAGGATTAATTTGCACTTTTTATGAGTTAAAAAGTAATATATTAAGCTTTATGTTTAACTGTAAATCTTCCTAGCACATGAGCTATGCAGCTGAGTAAAATTTAACAGTGATTGTCTCGCTCTTGCATTCCTAATTTATGGAAACTTTCTGCACAGCTTGATGTTTCAAAATAGCAGATTCTGTGGCCTTTGTCTTGCTAAATACTTCACTGAAAAATTAGAAATTCTTAAGGTGTCATAAATGCTTAGCTCTTCTTTCTCTGTATGATGTCATGAGGATGAAAGTTTGCAGACATTAAAGGTTTTTTGTAGCTGTTGTAGCAGCACAAGTCTCGTAGAGGTGTGTGTTGAAGCAGGACACCTTCAGATGATGCTACCCTAAAATGGTTACAGCAGAACTACATAAATGCTTGGGTGTTAGTAAACATTTACTAAGAAAGAAACTGGGCTTAATTTCTTCACTGACAAGTATGCATTTTAATAAATACCAGCATAGCAGAAAAAGGCAGAGGTGGCTATTTTTCTCTTGAAAGTCATTATTTGAGCTTTTAGTTATTTCTATAAAACTATGTTCTTCAATAGTCAAAAAGATATATTAAATCAAGTTGGTTTATGCTTTTTCATGCATCCTTGGCTAATTTTTGCTTAGGTTATTGAAAATTGCACCAGTTTAGAAGAGCAGATTTTTGAGTTCTTTAAGACTCTGGAGCTTATATTTTGCAAACCAGCCTAGTAAGGGTGGGGGCGGGGGGGGTTTATTAGTTTGTGACACTACAGTGTCACAAACTAATAATTTGAAAAATCTGACGATGAAAGAAGTTTCTGAGAGGCTAAAAGTTGTGTGATAGATGATCTGCCACTGCAATTACTTTCCTTTCTAAATTAATTCATACAAAATAGGCAGTTTTTAATGTAGTTGACAACTGTCATAAACAACTTGAGTTCTCAAAGCTTTTTTTTATCTTCTTCCCCCTGTCACCACCTTTGGCAGCTTTATGCGATCCCTTGGTTTCTGACAATGTTTACACGTGAGTATGCTTTTTCTCCCCTCTGATTAAATGTTCTTATATTTCTTAAGCTTAATTTTTCTCACTTTTCCAGCTAAAGCCTTTCTTAATTGGTATGATAGGTCATTGAGTAGGATGCTTACAGTTGGAAAGGATGTGCTGTGGAAAACTCTTAACAGTGGAAAACTGCAGTGCCTGTCACTTACTTTCTGCCCTGATTTGACAATAATTAGTATTTTTCCTGGTTTTTTGAGTTCTTGATGTTAGATTATTATATAGGTGTTATGTCATCATTGTTATTATTATTATCTGAATAATTTTACACGTGCAGTATTTAGGGTGTGTTCAGAGGAAGCTATTATCTACTGGAAAAAGAGGTAGTAATAGTTAAAATGCAAAACCAAACCACACCGCCATCGCTCAAATAATGTAAGAAAGTGAGTGACTTTGTTTTTGAAGATAATCATATTTTTGTTGACACACTGTTATTCTGGTAGCACTAGTTTACTGTTTTTGTGTACGCATATTAGGAAAAAAGAAGAGGTTTCTAATTTGGTGAGTTTTAATTAAAGAGAACAAAGTTAATGAATCAAGTCTAAAAAGCAATTTCAAATCTTCTTTTCTCAAAAATCTTTGATTTTTTTCATGTCATATCAACACTGGCAGATGTTGACTTTAAATTTTAAAAAAAGTGGCAGAATGAAAAGAGCTGATTATTTCTCTGATGAAATATCAAAGAACTTAGTGTGAGATTCTTGATTGCATTTTCTAAAGATTTTGACTGTAAAGCACTGGTTCTTGGAGCTGTCCCTTTTTGACCCTTCATGAGAATCACCACATTTGGAAAACCAAGGAGATGGTTTCCTTAAGCAGTCAAGTGCAATAAAGTCTTAGGACTATTAAGTTGGAAGATAGCATATTTCTAAGAGAGCCATCTTCAACTTTATATATAAAATCTTGCTATTTTTAATAGGCCTTTTTCCTTGTCTTTCTTTTATTCTGCCAATTTTTTCTTTATTCTGTTTGGTTTTTGTCTAATTGTAAGTAGTTGATCTTATTAACTCATTAATGTCATCTTATTGTGAAAAACTGATGTGCATGCCTTAAAACATAATTGTACTGTACCAAAAGAAAAAGAAATTGCCTAATTCCTGACATATTTGAAATGTGAAAAACCATGTACTTCCAAGTATTCCTTAAGAAAAGAAGACTATGATTTCCAGAATAATCAAACTGCATATGAAGACAAGCATGATCCTAAACAGGTTGAGTCCTCTTTGCTCCCAAATAAAAAATAAATCACTCAAGATGGGAGAGGAAAGAAAGTACATAGGCGACTCATTAACCCTGTTATTGTGTGTATGTGCTTATAGAGTTCTATTTATTGTGCTTATTCATTATGCAGATGTCTTTCCTCTGCACAAAATTTTTCACTTGTGGGATACATTACTGCTTGGAAATTCCTCCTTCCCATTCTGTATTGGAGTTGCCATACTTCAACAGCTGAGGGATCGTCTTCTGGCTAATGGATTCAACGAGTGCATTCTCCTTTTTTCAGACTTGCCAGGTACAGAAAATACTGTTTCTTCCCTTTTTTTCTGTCTTCCCCAGTGTTTTTCTAAATATATGTTTAGAAATCATGGTAGATTTAGGCAAACTCACTGCCAGAGTGTGTGGATCTTAACTACAATTTATTGTAGTTAAAGTCTTTTTCCTGTCATCAGCAAGAATGCAGTAGAATTGTTATTTCCAGGTGACGATTGGAGTATTTTGTTGTGAAATTTAGAACAATTTAAAATAATTCAAAAGCAACTGTTTGTAGTCATGCCACATATAGACACAATCAGTTGATATGAATTATTTTTTTAAATAAATTGAGTACAATTCTGAACAGTCCTTTTCCTCTTTGGTGCTGGTATTAGCCTGTTTTCCTTTCGAACATAATTAAACTTTTACTGTGGAAGTAATTAATATAAAAGGATTAGGGAAAGCAGTATAGGAAGCCATTGGAATTACTCTGTTAAATATTTCCATTTGAAATTAAAAGCTTTCAGAATAACATTCAAAATTGTATTAGAGCCTGCATGATCATTGTTCAGACGTTCTGTGTCTTTGCTCAGTGGGAGGTGATTAACCTATCCATACAAACTGGTACCTTACAAAAATACATAGCAGCTAACCATGGAGTTTGTCTCTTCCTTCTGAGCTAGTACCTAGTAAGACAGTGGAATGCATTTGAACTGAGTAAGCTTTGTCACCTGAAAGATGTTTTAGTTTGTAGTAATGCAAGCAGGAGGGGCAGGTGCACTCAGAACATGCTTATGTTCATGTATTCATTTCCTCTCTCCTGCTCAGGATCTTACTAATATAGTACAGGTCTTAGGTAAGAGGTTGGCACTGCTTTAAATTTGTGGCTTTTCTTTAGATAGCTATAACTTTGGGGTAATTCCTGGGCTAATTACAGGTTTAATGAACTCTATTTGAACACCATGTGTGCAATTCAGTAACTCATAGTTCATGTAAAGGGAAGTTTTTCAGAAGAAGAAGAACTGAAGGAGAGAATGAAGTTTGGAGGAGAATTAAAAGGTCTTCCTAAGTGTTGCAGTCTCCAGAACTGCAGAGTTTACAGAGGTCAGCACTAGTCTAGGACATGGTACCAAGCAGATGAGGCTGAGTTCACAGTTGCATAAGTCAGTGAGTTACCATAAATGAAGCTCTGTGATTTCTTGAAATACTGTTGTCACAAATTGTCTCTCACTGTATACCCTTCTGTATGGGTCTGGATTTCAAAATTTGTCTGCTACATATTAGTGTGGTATGTACTATTTGCTACTGTTTTTTTGCAATTTATATTAACTTTAATTAGGCCACTTCTTATAGTGTAGAATTTTAATTTTCAATCTGTATGTTTAGTCATTTCAAATGCTCGTTGTAATTTAATGAGCATAATATCTAATATCTACAGATGGCTGAAATCTGAGTGCTAAACTAAAAGATTGATTCTCTCCCCATCCTCTCCTCCCCCATGTGTTAGCTGTATGTCCTAGTTAAGTACAAATCCATTAATATTTAACTTATTTTCTTGCCTAAGGTAATTTCTCCATATTTTTCTTTTTCTTGAAGGGTGCTAAATTATAGATTCCAATATATCTTAAATCAGCTGATTTACTGACAGTGGAAGTACTTTATGCTGAGGTCATGGATGAGAATATTAGTTTTGGTAATACATATGTGTTCATATAATAAAATCAAATCACTAAAGTGTGTTGTGGTATAATGAACATGCATTCTGCTGGTTTTAGTTGAATTTTGCTGATACTCTGGTAGGAAATACAGGTTTCTGAAAAGATTTTTTTTTTCTTAAATTGGTGATGTCTCTGATATTTAGGATGTCAACAATGGCACAATTGAATATTTTGAGATAAATCTAAAGCATCATAAAATACTGCTGGTAAAACTATTAAGGGATAAAGAATAAGGTGAAAGCCAGTCCTCGTGTGTCTTAAAAGTTAAATGCTGTTGATCTAGCTTAATCAGTAACTTTTTCAACATATTATTCTCACAGCCTTGTGCATTTGCTTTGTGACCTGAGTCTTATTTCTGTTTAAAAGTATTGACTCATTATATGTTTTGTCACCTGCATCTTGCAAACAAGACTTCTGTTATTTTGGTTACAATATTGTGTGCCAAGGCTGAGAATTTTCTGAAAGTAATTTACAAATGACCTTCACCTGAAAATACATCACTCCCAGGAAGAGATTATGTTGCTCAAAACGTCTGCAATAATTTTGAACTAAAATCAATTGTTTCTCAACAGTCTGAAACTCCTGTGATTTTTAAGCTTTGTGTGCACTGGAGCTGCTTATTTCAGGCTGCCAGTGAAAGCAACTTCCTTTCCAGACTGATAGAGCTCTTTTACTGCAATTTTGAAACTTTGTTGAACACTTCTAAGATTTCTTGTTTCTGCTGAACAAAAACCCCTCTGCCTAATTTCCAGTGCACTGTATATAACACAATTGGAAATTATTGCTTTAAAATAATAGTGATGTGAGGAAGACACAGGGGCATTGTGTCATCACTGATTACTTGGTTCTGAAAACCCTTTCCAATACTTGTCTCAAAGCTTTGGCCATATTATATCTATAAAGCCAGTATAATTGGGCAATACTTGTTATTTTGGGGAACTCTGTTGGAAATTTTAATTTATTTTTATGTTGCTCAAACAATGTCCTAGTAGATTAGGAAATTTATTTGAAGATTTTTGACAAAATAATTGGCTAATTAAGAATACTTTAAAATCCTTTTGCAACAAATATCCTAGTTCATTCCTTACAGAGCTGTATGAAGGGGGCATATAAACAACTGCTAAAACTTAAATAAAATTAGATTGTTTAGGAAATTACTATGCCAAAGTGCTGGGATTTTTTAAATTTAAGTTCTCTTTCATTTTTTTCTTTTGTATTTTTTCCTTGTGTTTAGGGAGCTCTGTTAAGTACAAACTTTATTCAAACAATATAAATACCAGAGAATATTTAGGAGTATTTGAGGCAGACAAAACCAGCTCTGGAATTGTTGCTAAATTTTTTACCTGTAGTTTTGAGACTTAGTAAATTTTATCTTATTCAGGTAATGCAGAGAGAGCAAAGACATTAAACATTACCTTCGTTTTTCCTGTAAGTCTGATATGTAGCAGAATGTGTCAGGAAAATGAAAATGGTAAGGGTGACACTACTATGATGAGATTCCTGAGGTACCAACAGCAGAGACAGGACTCTGCTTTCAGACCAGTGCTGATTTGTACCAAGCCAATCTGGATATCCTTTAACCTCATGTATCAGCAGATTTACAGCCCAGAAGGCTTTTCATGCCCTGAGGACCAGCTGTGTAAGTTTACTTTAAAATGTGCAGTTTTGCTTATAGCTTAGTCTTTAGAATCTTGCCGTAAGTTTGTGTGATAATATCCACTATTTAACTCAAAAATTATGGTTAGTGTAGTTTGTCTTGATTACCAAACTCATTACCTGCTGTACAAGTAGTACAAAGTCAACAGCAGGTTCTGTTAGGAAGCATCCAGACACATATCCTTTGCAAACAGTTGAAGGATCCTTACACCAATCCACTCCCACCTGGAATGGGTGCAGTATAGTGTGGGCATGATATTTCGGAGTCTGAGAGATTTTAGCCTGCTAGAAGCTGCTAACTTTTTCCCAAGGGAATATTTCTCAAGAAAGCTTCTTCTCAAAACACTCTTGGCAAACAACTATCCTTTCTCAAAACAATCTTTCCCCAGGTGGTGCTTTGCTGTTTCTCTAGTTTAACCAATGGGATTAGAGAGGTGTTGTTCCTGTTCACCAACCATGTTAAGTCTGTATCAGAACACCTTATAAAAGGCAGTAAGAATTAGACAATAAAGCCATTTCTGTGCTCTTTGCCTTCTGAAATATTTAGAGTCTCTCATCTTTCTTTCATGTCCTACAGCAACAGTACAGAGCCTGGCAAACAGCTCTTCCTCCAGTGATCACTGCCAATATCAGCACTGACATACAGAGATGAGTTATGGACTTCTGAGAACTGAGATAAAGGTGGAGATAGATGTTGTTAGACAACAGGGAACTACCAAGCATAAAAATGAGATAAGACATACTCAAACAAACCTTTTAGGTTAGTTCAATAAGCTCATCTTCTGCACTTCTGAAGCAACCCTTAATGCTGTACACCTTAGGAAGGTGTCTTTTTGCTGACTCCAGGCTAGTCAGTGCTTCCAAAGGAAGCCTCAGATGGGAAGTTATCATAAAGACTGACTAAAGAAAAGCAATCCAGTGCAATGAGGAGCTACAGTAAGATGGTTGAGGTGGAAAACTTTGTGAGACACAGGCATGTAGCTTTAAGATGCAAGATCTGGCTATCGTCAAATGCAGACATAAATTATTCTCCCGGGAACAGATTTTCTCTAATGTGAGAGAAAAAATTATTATATCTATTGCCATTCTAGTGATGTGCCAAAATGCTGAATCCCGTGATGGTGGAAGCCATATGAATGTTTAGAAGGATTGCATCCAGCTTATAAATTGACTGAAGGTTAAAAAAATCGTGGAAATTCTCTGCTAAGAGAGTTCTCCACTCTCTAATTCTCTACTAAGATTGTATGGAACAGTTTTGAATGATGCATTTCTGTTGACAGCAGCAAAATTAGACACATATCAGAAGTTTCTACTTCAGATATGTTTCTGACCCTAGGTAGCTACCATTTTACTTTCTGCTGTTTTGCTTCCTAAAAATCCTTTGTCTGCCTGCATCTGTGATCCATATGTTTTTATTGTACTGGAATTTCTGGTAGTTCAGCATTTAGTTAATATAGATCTGATAAGAAGGAAAAACGACAGCTGGTCACCAAATCCACACTGACATTGTGGTAGTTCAGTGCCTGTTCCCATTTGTTTCACCACTCCTCCAAGGTAAACCTAACCTCAGAGGTTAAAACACCACCTTAGAAGGGACTTAGGGAGTTTTAGACTTTTTAGACTTTTTCATATTCCAGTAAGCAGTATGAAAAAAAAAAAAGATCATACAGTGTTTTGCTTAGGGTTTGACTTTTGTCACACGCTTTTGAAAATATCTTATTGCTTAGATTAAGGCTCTGAGGAACAGAAGCCATAACAGCTCTGCTGAAAGGAAACTTTTTTAGCTTCAGCTACAAAAATGTTGACATATTGCTCTGCTGTCATTCATGGAAGATGGCTCTGGAAAGTATTTTGCTGTGGAGCTAGTGAAGCTGACTACCTTTTTCAAGTTACAGTATAGCTGAAGAAAAGCAGCACTTTGGTCTCTTTCGCATGATGCACGTGATAATAGTGTAACTACGACAAAAATATTGATTGGAAATATCAAAAGACATCAGAATTTAAAAGGAATTCACTTTTCCTAGTTTACTTTTCTTGAAATATGTAGGTCAGGCTGATATTTATGGGAGCATCTTTTTCTGAACATGGTGCTCATCTTCGCTATGTTAGATGGCTTTTTGGAGATGTAGGTGTATTTCATGGTGCTATTCCTAAAGATTATTGGCTTTGGGACAGAAGGAGAGAGATTTGTTAGGGCATACCTGCTCACCATGGCTGTCTGGTAGTGTCAGACTCTGTAAGATTGATGTTTTACCTGAAGCTGTGAATTTGTTAATTATTCACCTTTTCCACTCATTGTGAAACAAAGAAAACGGTTCTAGATTATATATTCTACCCTTTTGAGACTAGAGAGAAATGCTGGAGTGTGCAACATACTAAGGAAGAAATACTGAAATCCTTTCTTGTAGTCTGTAGTTGTCACTGGCAGAAGAAAATCAAATATATATCCTTTAGCAGAGGGCTGTCTGCCACAAGAGATGGTGCTTCATAAAGAGGGTGAAAAGTGAGTTTCTCAGTAGAACTTTCCTAGTCCATGCCTTAAAAACAGCCTGACACACAGTTTATGCCCTCTGTTGCTTGAAAGGACCCTGGTAGTGCTCTCCATGGTGAAAAAGCATTTCAGAAAATAGAATAATCCATCTGTTAGTCACGTAGGATTTTGTACACCTTTACACTGGAATAAAATGAAAGTACAAGAAGGTAGACTGTCAAACATACTAGCATTTCTGGGATTTCTGGGCATGAACTGACAAAATTCAGGCTGCTCTTATCTGAGCTTTTTTGCTAGATGTGTTGAATTTTTTTTCTTCATTACAAAGTTGTCTTGGGAAAATATTTCCCTTTTTTTCCCATTAAAACTACAAGCAGAGCAACTGATTCAAGATTAGACTAATGCTTAGAAAGCAATACTGTGTACTAGACTTTTTTCCTTTTACAATTGCAGAGAACATTGCTGACAGAGCAAGGTGCCTCATAGGGTATCTGTTTATAATTTTGTTATGCTGAATATGTTTGCCTGTTCAGGTATAAATGTTCTGCTCAATAATCTTTAGTTCTCTAACTGCTAATTGAGAAGAATTTCTAAATGGGCTGCACAAATAATGGAGTATTAAAAATTCTTGATGGGAATGTTCATTATCACCACATTTCTATATGATTGTAGATGTATTTAGGGAGTGTATATCTAATAGAGATACACATTACTTAAATACAGATTGGAATGGCAGTGTAGGCTGAAAGCTAGAAGAATCTTTCTGTCAAAATAAGGACTTTGAAATGAGGTTAAGTGAGCTCTCAGTGCTCTTACACTTTGGGATAGCTGTCGATTCCCTTTGATTTACTTTCACATAATATTTCAATTAAACTCTTGCCTATATAAAGCTGCATGAGGCATTTGATTCTCTCTGTCTAAATTTCTTCATTCTTGATGTCCTAAGAGTATACTGGAGTTCAGTAGAAATCAACAGGAAGACCAAAACTAAATATGGAGAACTAGAGCAGGGTTTGTACCTAAAGGTAAGACTTTGTTAATGCTGCAAGACTGGAATAAATTTCAGGACTGCATTGTTAATACTGAAGGGCAAAACTTGTTCAGGAAGGGCAGGTATCCCAACTGGGAAGAACTCACACTGTATGTGAGCAATGTTGCCTGCAATCTGAAAGTGCTGATAAATAGTCTGAGTAATCAGCAGGACTGTGTCAGGTGACACCTCTGTCACTTCAAAAATTTAAGAAGTCTAGCCAAGCATCTGTAGGGGATAGGGAGGATAGACTGGACACATTGCATTTGGCTTTAGAGCAAGGCAAGGAGCTAGACAGTCTCTTGCTAGTTCTTCAGTCTTCATGATAAACAAAAGCATAGCACCATTCTAAGGAGACAAATCATGTAAGCAGTCATGTAAGATGACAAACCACAAACTTGTCTGCTGGGAATGCAACCCTGAAATTACAGACTTTTATGTCTTGAATGTACTTTAATACTTTCATGTGTAAATTCAAATGAAGGTGTTAGCTTGTTAACAGAATGAGGGAACTTTTCCCATAGCTTATGTGTAGGTTAATTATGCTGCAAGCTTTAAATAACTTAGAAAATGTATACGGACAAGGTTGGACTGCTGTTAGTTACTTAAAGCTATTAGGTTTGCTATGTGAAACACTAACATAGACTTGACTAGTGATAAACACTGGAAGTTTTGGATCTCAGTAAGTTATCTACTGCAGTGCCAAACAGCTAGAGCATTTTTTTAGAAATGAATGCAGTTTTAAGTATGGATACATAAGCAAGATGGTTATCCTTCCTGTTTACAGTTGCTGTATATGTGGGAAATAACATTTCAATCGTGAATAAGATGTTGCTTGCTCAAGCAGTTTGAAAGTGTTACGTGGTTCAGGATACCCATCAGGCAGATCTAAATACTCTATTTGGATTTATCTTTACCTCTAGTTTTTCCATCGTTGGTACGGGAATGAACAGGTCAAATTGGAGGTTTTCATACTTTTCTTATGGCAACAGCTACTCCTTTTCAGGATTACCTGAATTTTCATCTTGTTTTAAAAGCAGAAAATCTGAGTTACTTCATGTTATTTCCTTAGATATATCCCGAAGGCTAACAGGAAAGCTAATGCAAAGGTCTTCTACTTATGGCTCTTAAGAGAGTCATCAGTTTTATAAGCATTTGGCCTTGTCAGTGTTTCTGACTGTAGAGTTTTTTACAGGTTTATACCCATTACACCTGGGAAATACATGAAGTAGCTCATAGTTACCACCCAGATGGAAACCTATAACAGCATGTTATCTCTATTTTTGCATGCTGAGTTTCAGTATTTGCATATTATTTCTGTGAAGCACAGATTTAGGATAAAGGAGGTAAGTTTCACTAATATTTCAGATTCTAAAACTGACTTAACAGATATTTAGCAAATATTATAACAAAAAGAACATAGAAAAACTGAAAGTTATTCCTTCAGAAATTGACTGTTGTTGGATGTTGTCTTGGTGGCACCACAAGTTCCTCATCTCCATGGCTTTCTCACAAGTTTCTCCTCTTAGCTGATCCCTGCAATTTTTTAAAACCTGTCCTTTTATGCAACTTCTGGTTATTATCTACATATGAAGTAATGCTCATTTTTCTGATGAGCTGCTTTATTTCCCCTTGCATATTTCTCACATTTTGCATAGTAGCCTCCCTCTGACTATTTCCATTATATACTGGGAATTCCTGTGCTTCTGTCTTTGGCCAGTGTCCTACCCTGTGTTAGGACTGCTCCAGATGTCTTTAACATTTTGTGGTTTGTAGAGATGTCTGCTGTTCAACAGCACTGGCACACCTCATAAAGATGTTTAAAAGCCACTTTCTTGTCAGAGCTTAGCTACAGTCTCTATGTAATCTATTTCTGTCTCATTCTCAGTAAGACATAGCATGTGGCATTTGGTGATTGACTGACAGCAAAGCTTTACACTTTGTACAGTCAGTCACTTGGCATTTTGTGTCTTCCCTGCTTATGTCCATCCAGACACCATCACATTTCCATACTGGAAGGCATTTTTTAGTAAACTTTGCTGGTGAGCTGCTGAGTCAGAGGAATTTTTACAATCACAAGTAAGAAAAGAATCTGTGTGTGCCCTTTATGCAGTCTAATGTCTAGGGAATAACTCATAGTGTTTACTGCTGTTTCTCTCTACTGCTGTCCACAAAAAAAAATGAAGTCATGCAACTATCCTCCAATGTATGAAATAAATAATGTAAAAAGAATAGTTCTGCATTGACCTTTTCATTTATAAAAACCTTCTTACAGTTATAGATACAGAGATGTTGGATAGAAATGTCACTTGTCTTCCGAGATTTGTCCTTTAAAATATGCACACTCAGTGTGTCTTTTTGTATGTTATTAGGAAAAAAGAGTTTATGACCTTTCACCTCTATTTCTTCTAAGGGCAGGAATCAGGAGGTTGGGCTGGCTGACTTATTGAGTACCAGAGCATTCATAGCACAGAGATTTTCTGGCCTATTTCTATGGCTGTGTGGTGAAAGCTGATGTTGCCTGGCAGGGTAGTAATAAAGCATTTGTGATGGAGATGTCAAACCAAGCTCATAATGCTGGTCTATTCCCAAAATGCAGAAGCAGTTTATTTTGGCTGAGTTTCTTAACTGGTATCCTGTTACCCAAGGAAAAGGCTCTGGAATTGATTAACTGCACACAAAGACTTGGTCTGTGTAGACTTTCATTAGGAAAGAACCATTTGTCTTATGTTTTTCTCCGTTACTTTCCTTCAGTTGCTGTGAACAACATATGCACACCCAGCTTTGCTGTAAAAATAAAAAATTCTATGTGCCTTTGTCACAGGTGTATTGCATTTAAACTGATGCTTTTTTTCACCATCTGTTTCAAGAGCAATCTACTTCTCTCCTGTACCTATAATAATAAACCTTAAACTTACATAGCTTAAAAAGCAGCTATGTCAGGCTGAGCTATCCTTTGCAGTTGAGGCTCTGGATAGAGGCAGACAGCAGCTTGGTAAGAAGTTATAGTTTAGCATGAAAAAAGCAAAGTGAGAAACACCTTAGAATAAACAGTAAGCTTAGTTCTAAAAAGGAGCAAAACATGTCAGTAGGCTTAATATTAGAGCAGGGCCATGGCAAAACCAAGACACTACTGTTAGATCACTTTTCTCTCCCTTCCCTACTCCTGCCTTGATCAATTACTGTGTTATTTGCATATTTAGAAATGTCAGAGAAAGTCTTTTGATGCTGAGCAGTTAGCTGCTGCTGTAGAGGTGTTTCCTGTAAGGCTTGGTTGCTGCTTGACTGTGAAGCACTTTGAGCTCATCTGAGCCAGAACTCCTAAACATAATGTTTGAAAATGAAATTGTGGCTTTGGTTCCTAAGATACTTGGGTTCCAGCTTTGACTTTTTGAAATACAGGCGCTCCGCAATTTTTCAAAAACAGTTTAAAGATATACTAAGTTTTGAAATTATAACTTATTTTTGTAGTATTTTTATTATGTTTCAAGTCAGACTTAAATTTTTTTCACGCTTCATATTTAATGACATGTTATTCAGCACATTTTCACTACAGATTTTCCAATGAAATTGTTTGTGTTAATAAAAACAGAAGGCACATTATTTTTTATCTACAAAATACCCCAGAGTTGGGATCTTGGAGAGCACTGAGATGTTGCATAGACATCTCCATGAGTGAGCATGCCCTCTTGAGCCTTTCTAAATGTTGCTTTCACGTGTTGCTCACGCCTGGAGATTTTTGCAGACCCTGCTCTCAGAAGAATGTTCTTCTAAATTATTTGTTTGTGTCAAGTACTCTGGCATTCTGCTGAGGTAGTCTCTGTTCATTTGTTCATAGTCCTGTTCAAGAATCTAGGCTCTGACTTGATGTATTTATGCTTCTGACATACTTTTCTAATAATGTGGAAGCTCTAATGTTTTCTGGCTTGTCATGCAGTGACTTGGGAGCAGGAAGAGTACAGGCAGGATTAATGCTGTGTGAATGCAAAGTCTTGGGGAGATAACAAAAAATGGACTTTTCACCAGAGACTGACTCATTTGTCATATATTTGAAAGGGCATGGGAAGAAATTGGGATTGAAGTAGCGCAGCAGACCCTTACTTATTAGCCAAAAAGAGGAGAAAAGATCTTATCCAGCAAGGGTGCACAAGATTGCATTGCATTTTAGTTACTGACAGGAAGTGATTTTTCTTAAACTGAAATTGCAAACAAATGACGAAGAAGGGCTTGAAGGTTACTCAAGTGTGAAGCCTGTTCATGCAACATGACTAATAAATATTCTGTAAATATTTATACCAGTTTAATGTAGTCTTAAAGTCCAATATCCTGGAAGTAATTGGTTTTTTTGGAAAAAAAAAAAAAAAGTGAGTAAATTCTTTGAGTAAATTCTTTCACCACCCATAATCTTGTCTCCCTTGTGGGTGCTAGATGTTGACTGTTCTCATTTTATATGCATGCATGTGCCAAGGTTTGCACATTGTCAGGGGGCATTTTGTGGTTGTGTGGCTTTTTTATTGTTACTTGTGGAAACCACAATTGCCTTTTTTTATTTTTATTTTGCATTATTGAGAAGCAGATCAATTAATTGACAGATTGTAAACTTGTTTTAGGCTTTTGATGGCTTCCTCCACAAACGATTAAAAATACTCTGATGTTCTGTGGACATTTTCAGCCATGCTCACTGTCCTCCTGAAATGCTGCTTGGAGAAATGAGAAACCAAGCATGCCAAAATCACAGAACAACAGGCTTCTACATTTTTTACTTACACCCTGATGTGTGACAACTGGTTCTGTTTTTTACAAACACACACATGGAAGGGATCACAAGGATCACTGAGTCCATCTCCTGGCCCTGAACAGGATACCCCAAGAGTCACACCACGTGCCTGAGAGTGTGGTCCAAATGCTTCTGTCAGCTGTGGTGCTGTGTCCACTCCCCTGGGAAGCCTGTTCCAGTGCACAAGCCTATTTTCCAGTTTTCTGAAATAGATTTCTTTTAGAATAACAGAGCTTGTTTCTAGGAAAAATATTTTGACCTGTTCCAGTGTTTAACACTGTCAGTCTCGATTTCTGCTTTCAGCTTTGTCATAGCTTTACTGCAAACAGTGTTCCTATTCCATCCCCCAGTCCTCTGTTTTCAATTTCAGATATTTGTTGGCTGTTACGCCCTCTCACAGCCAAATGCTTCTCATGCTATTAATTATTGTTGTTCAGTTTTATTTTTTTACTAGTTAAATTCTGCATTCATATCTTTTATTATAGAAGTACTACTAATGTTTCCTTACCTACGAATCTCAGGAAATGGGGCTTGTAACTCAATTACAGCAGTCTCTTTACAAAAAAAAATCCTAACAAAACCAA
Source organism: Hylia prasina (assembly GCA_013397195.1). Taxonomy (NCBI): domain Eukaryota; kingdom Metazoa; phylum Chordata; class Aves; order Passeriformes; family Sylviidae; genus Hylia; species Hylia prasina. The sequence goes on along the minus strand of VYXD01014426.1, from coordinate 119,905 downwards.
AACAAAAAATGAAACCACAGCCCCCCTATAAATGTACTACAGTCTTGAACTGAAATTCTCAACTTTTTATAAATAAAATGAGTTTTCAGAAATGTAGAAAAAAATGCAACTGTAATGACGACGCTTTTGGGTGTTTTCTGAGCTTGAGGAATAATAACCAGTGAAAGGCATCTCCTCTCTTTACCTGAATTTAGAAATTGTGTGAAATTCTCCAGTTGTGTGGATTTTCCTTGAGAATGATGCTGAATAACAGCCTTCTATTACAGCATAGTTGAAATGAAAAATTGTTAGCTACTGTTGAGACATCACAGAGTCCATTTATCTTTGACACCTCTTGTCCCAAGCAGCCTAGGGACCCTGATATTGTCAAGGAAAATTGTGATTTATTTTCACATATCCACAAATGTTTTTAGAGCTTGAATTAAAATTGGATAAAAGCCACAGCTTTACTCTCAGACTTTTCAGAATTTTAGAAGCAAGATAGCACATAAGCATGTTGTCATCGACAGAATTAAAGCATCTACTGCAGATTGTATCCTACCTGAATACAGACAGCTTTTTGAATGGGAGAGTAATAGATCACATCTTCCAGATTTTAAACAGTCAGTAATCTCATCCAACTAGATTATTCTGCCCCAAGCTTCAATTTCAGCTTCTTCTGCTCACCACCCTGCTAGTGGCTGGGGTTTCTGCAGTAGCTCCCAGATTGATGGCAAGGGATCAAATCTGCTGATGGCAATGAGTGATTGATGGCAGAGCATCAAATCTGTTTGAGATGTACAGATAAAGCCTGGCTACAGTGCCTCTGTTTTCTTCGTAGAAGCTAATGCTTTAATCTAAATTTTGACTGTTGTAATGAATCATACAAGATCTTGTGACAGACACAAGAAGTGCTGATATCCCTGTTGTTTGACTGTCACACTACACCAGATTTATCATAAAATGCAAGCTAGGATCATTTTTATCTTCATGAGACCACATACAGGAGGTGCAAAACTTAGCAGTCCTTTTACAGTGATAAAAGAGTAAATGGTTTTTGTGTTACATCTTGTCAGAAGATAGATATATGCAGGATGCTTAGTGTTGCAAAAATATGTTTTCAGTAGGTTTACTTTTTTTTTCTTTTATATATGTATTTCATTGTACTTTCCTGCTTTTTAATTAACCATATCTTATTTTAGGATGTTTCACATTTGATAGGTGTGAGCATTCCTTTCAAGTTGTGTAATATATTATCACAATGGCACTTCATTTTTTCAGCCAGGATATTTCACTGGGAATGTCTGTTTGGGTTTGGGACTGTATTGTTTGTTTGTTTAAAAAATTCTCTAAAATCTCTAAAACAATCCATTATGTTTCCCATCAAGTGGAAATTAATGTTGAAAACTCCTATTTTTCAGCAAACGCATAACACGTAGGTTTGTCAAAATGGCTGGCCATGCAAAATTCAATAGCTGAAAGCTTTCAATCTGGCTCTTAGTAAGATTTAACTGACAAATAAAGATAGTTGACCCAAAAAATCCTGATGTTTGTACACTGTATGAAATATACATATTTGTGCAGTTCATCAAAAGTAGATGAACTGCATAAATTTAATTGAACAGTCAATAGTCTGACTTGTAAAGACTTCAAGATTCCTTACAATGACTAGAGTTTGATTATTGTCCTGACTCTGCATTGGTTGAAGTTCTGATACACTTCCCTTAAACACTTTTTCCTATATAACTGGGGACAGATTAATTCTTAAAAATTCTTTACTAATTTTTAATTGAAAAACTCTGAGTGCTTTTCTTTTTGGACGGGAAAATGCTTTTGAAAGCTACCTTTCCTTTGAGCAAGGGGCAGAGATACAGACAAAGGTATAGACGGGTATATGTATGTTTAGCAATGTCATAGATGGGTTGCTCAGCTTTACTGATATTTTTCTCTTGGATCCCTTGTTTTTTTGTTTTTTTTTTTTCCCTTCAATCCCTTCCAGAGATCGATATTGAGCGCTGCGTTCGCGAGTCCATCAACCTGTTCCGCTGGAGCCCCAAGAGCGCCACGTACCGGCAGTACGCGCAGCCCCCACGGCCGGCCGCCGAGGGCAGCGGCGCCCGGAGCTCCCTGTCCTGCTTCTCTGCAGACTACCAGGAGGCTCCTCGAAGTGACCTTGTAAGCAGCCTGGCAGTTGGAGGGGGGAGGATTGGACGGGTTGTTCAGATGGCGTGTTTCTCCCGTCTCCCCCAGCTCCTGCTCCTTCGCTTCTGTTAGAACCACGCAGCAATGTCCGCAGCTCAGCTGCAGAACTACGGACGGGCTTTATCACAGGAGAAAAGCAGTACAAAGGACAGTGTGCCACTGAGAAATAGGTAACTGGAAGGTGATGCAGGCAGCTCTGGCTGCTTTTTCCATCTTGGCGTGTCAGCTAAAGCATATGCCACAAGTTACTCTGAGAGTTTAGTAGGTGAGTTACGCCTGTGTTTATCTTGGCAAAGAGTAACTAAGAGAATATCTGCATTAATTAAATAGATACCCAGTTTAGCAAAAAGACTTTTCTCCTCTCTCACTAATTGTTGTTTCTCTTGTCAATTGCACTATCTGAATACTGGTGGTTTGAAATTATTCCTTTCCTTCCTCTCAACAGTATAAATCTAGTTAGTCTCTTAAAAATTAAATTTTATTTTGTTGGGGTTTTTTTTTCCCACATTCTCCTACAATCAATTAATTCATGAGCACATTCCAATAATATGGGAAGTATATATACACCTGCTATATCTATGTGGTGAATTGCATTAGGTTTTAATCTTTCCATTTTTTTGTCCTAACTGCTAGGAAACTAAGAAGTGTTCTCATTCAAGTGAATCTTTACTTTTAGTCCTTAAACTGGAGCTTGATATTCAGTTATTTTCTTGTTTTTTACTTTAGTTTTTATTTTATTTCTATTGTAATTTCTGAAGCCTTAGCTACAAATCCAGGACAGCAATCTTACAGAATTTAAGAAACAAAGGTGGATTTAGAAAGGCAGTGGGGAAGAAAAATTAAATTATGGGGGAATACTGATTGTTGTCATCCAGGAATTGTAGCCAGCACAGCTGCTGCTGTACTGCTCTGGAGATATGTAGAGAGGCTTTCTGAAGGAGCCAAGGGCTGCACTTTCATAGAGTAATTCAGATAGGACCTTCTAAAGTCATCTGGTACAAATTCCTGCAGGAAATATGTCCAGCACTGAATTCAGATGGCGTTGCCCAGGGCTTTGATCCATCAGGTCAAGAAAACTTTCAAGGAAAGTATTCAGTCTCTCTTGGCAGTCTGGTCAGATGTCTGACAGTGTTACCAGTGCAAATGATTTTGTGTATGTGCTAGCTTTTCTGAATGTTACGACAAAAGAGTAAAAAATCAGGTCTTCTAATTTCTAAGCATTTGCTTGTGCCTTTAGGTGTAAAAGCAAGAGTCAAAGCACTTGGATGTAGCAGAGGGAGATGGAAGAAAGCATCCCCAGTTTACTGAACTAATAAATAGTAAAAAGATCTGTATTTGTAACGGAGAGAAAAATCCTTATCTCAGATCAAACAGGGTTCTTTCAGTATTCTTCTGTTTCCTGAGACATGTTTTTTTCCTGATAATGTTTTTATTTTCATACCAGAAGTTGTGTTTGTTTATAAAGCTGGTAATTAGGCTCATCCATCCCACAGTTCCAAGAAATTAAGCCAATGTTTTTGGCATGTTAACGAGGAGATAAATAAATACTAGAACTTGTATTGCCTTCTCTTTCATTTCTAGTTCAGTCTGCCTAACAGCAAAGACCTCTTCATTTACTGGAGTGCAGCTGAAGGTTTAACATCTTTTGAAGCACAAGTATATTGAATCTTTTAATTATGCCTGTATTTTGTTTTTTTAGCTCATCATATGAAAAAGACCTGTATAGATTCCAGGATCTGTACAGAAATATGTAAGCAAAGAGGAAACTAATCTCTTGGACACAAAAAAGACTACTCATATCTTAAATTATAGTCTGCAAATGTGTTGCTCGCTCTCATTTGCTGTATTTTTGTGTGTCAGATTTTGAGACAGATAGATACAAGTCAAGTATGTTATGATTCAGGCAGGAGCCATAGTTCAGACTTGGAAAGTCCCGTGTAACATGAGTCTGTAATCAGCTGCCTCTCACTTGTGACCAGTTCTGTACTTTTGGAAATTTGTCTTCATAAAATGACACTTCTCAGGGATTAGAGCAATATTGAAATAGAAAAAATTTTGAAAAAAAATTTGAAAAAAATTGAAAAAAAGATTGAAATTATTGGTGAAATCACTACACACAAAAGTGGTGTGGTTTGTTTTTGTTTGGGGTTTTTTTAACATTAATCCTGAAATTATCCGTCGCTTTCTTCAAACATGTCCTCTACTGGTGTTTGCTGCCATGGGGAAACTTTTTATCTACTTGAAAGGGGTGAAATCTGGGTTCAACCTTTAGTACACACAGTGCCCTTTAATGGATTTTCTAAAACACCATTGTGTCCTTGCTCTGCAGTTTGGCTCTTAAAAAATAATTTTGCTGTTTCCTTACCTATTTAGTTGGTCATTCTTTGGACAAGTACTTTACACTACATTTCTATCTCCAGTTTTATACTTGTGGGCCACCTCTGTATTTCAAAGTGGGAAGCACTTCCCAATGAAACAATTCTTTGTGAAGAAAGTTGTGGGTTTGCTTCTGAAGGTAATTTATGACTTCTTGAAACATTAAATGTTTGGTGTTTTTAATTGTAAACACCAGCTGTCTCTTACTTCTATATTTGTATTTTCTTTCTACGCTGCTTCTCTTTGTTTCTTAAGCGCTTTTTATTGGCTACTCAAATATTTGTGTGTATCTGCACGTTACTGTGCTTTGGTTAATAATAACAGGAGAAGCATTTTCCCTCTGGGTGTGCATTTTTCTCCCTAAATCAGCAGTCAGTAAAACAAAACTGCTTTGATTCTTTCTATCACTGGAATTGCTCAGTTTTTATTTTAGTGACATCTATTTGCGACTTTGTAAATAGGCTTGGCTGCTCTCTTTTTTCCTCCTGGACTTGTGTGTTGCTTAATCTTTTACTCTTTCAGCCAGTAATCTTATTTCTACTGAGATAAAATCTCAAGGAGGAAATAGTTTCAGAGAGAATGAATGTGCATCTTAAGTGGGTTTGCATTGTTTATTTTCAGAAAGATAAAACGTCAAAAAATAACAACGGAAAAAACCCTTTAAAATCACTAATGAATTTACACTACAATCTAATCAGTTTTGTGTCTGTGACTTTTCTTTACCAGTACATGGTTGATTTTTCTTTCTTCTTACTCTTTCTGAAACTTACTTTTATACCCTGGAAGCTCCTGAAGTATTTTTCCTGAATGTCCAGGAGTCACAGAGACAAGTAACATTCTACTATAACAATTGTTTGCTGTATCTGTGTCTCCATTATTATAGATGTGGTAGACATACACTCTCTCCAGCTACTTCCATAATTCTAAATTAAAAGGAGAAAATGTTGCCTTGATATCCGCTCACGTGTGGCAGGTGAACTCTCAGAAATCCAGAGACTGATACAATTACAGCTCTGCCTTGTTCTTCAACTCCCAGTTCTCTTTTCAAGAGTGAGAGTTCCTGAGAGATGTTAAGGAATTAAAACATTCAACTGGAGAAAAGTCTGCCAGATGATTATTGGTCATTGCACTGATTTAAATGCCAAAAGTCCAGTTCTGCTTTTTGTTTTTGATGAAGTAGTAGAAATAGACCTAAGCAGCAACATGACTTAATGGTTTGATCAAACAACAGAAATATGAAAAACATGTTTTCGTCAGAAATAGCATGAGCAAAGTTTCCTGATGATAACTTTCCTTTACAAATAATTAAGGATAGCTTGTGTGATAGACTTCCTACAGAGGGGGAATTCAGGCCTGTTTGTCATGTAACAGCACTCACTGGATTCTGAGTTCCTGTATGCACCTAGGAAGTATTTGTCCATAAAAAGTGTATCAGCTAGGTTTATATTAAGCCATAAAATTACTGGTATATAAATCCATTTATTCTTCAGAAAGAAGAATATATGTATTCCAAGTGTATACCAACACTTCTGTTTCAGTGTACAAGCTAAGCAATGTCTGTGTGATGCTTATGCTGTTCATAATGGCTGTTACTTATATTCTGCCTAAAGGGTCTTCTGACTGCCTTGACCCATTTCAGTTTTCCTTTTTCTTCTGTTTTTGAACGGGTCTTGGTTTTGTTTTCCTCTTTCGTTGTTCTTACACTTAACAGAAAGCTCTTATTCAAAGTTTCTTTAGTTCAAATTGTGCAAAGCATTAGCTGATCAGGATCTGTTAATGCTTCTAATTTATTTTACATTTGCCTTCGATGCTTCTGTTTTTCTGATTGTAGCTGCCAACAGCTTGACTGAGAAGCTCAGGTTATTTGTCATTTTTTAGATTAGTTGGTTAAAATGCACATTTTATGTCACTCTCTTGTGAGTGAATAAACAAATCACTGTTTAATTATGCATATCATAAGCCCATCATATTCTGACAAATACTTTAGGAATTGTTGCAAACTTCAAAATGTTCTCTGTTTATTGGTTAGCTTTGCCAAGTTTTTTTGATAGTCATAAGCCAGGCAGCCAGCTACAGGGAAGTGGAGAGTGTAGGGAAAACTCTGCTTCCAGAACCTTGGTTCTGCAGATTAAATTTAAAGGAAGCCTTATTTAGCACCTTGTCTACTCTGACTGGTTTTGAAAATCTATATGTATTTTCTAGTTTCAGGAAGTTTTCTGATAGAAGATGAGGCATTAAATTACCAGAGTGGATAAAATACAAAATATAAGGCTTAAGAAATATTTGATGTTAAATGTTAATTTTAAAGTTTGCAATGAATGTAATGTGTTTTTTAAGTTGTAATACAGGTTGCAATTATTTCAATTGAAAGTAAACTCATTGAAACAAATGTACTGCTTACTTGAGACAGAATTAAAGGAGTGTGTTTGTAATGATCTAAATACTATTTATTTGAGACTGTTTTAGTTTGTGAGACGCACACTCTAAATCATACTTAAGGATTGTAAGCTTGTTTTGCACAGACACGGTTTTCAGGTCTCCCTGGGGTGTGCTCATCTGCTTTGAAAGTAAATGGGCCAGTTGGAGCAGCCAGAGCGCTCCTGCTGCAGCCTTAGGCTCAGGTTCTGGATTCACTGATTGTCCACTAGTCCTTCCTCACAAGCCTTTGTGATTATAGCCACTTTGAAGTTGAAAGCTGGGTGTATTTGACCTTTTAGACCTCCCACAATTGGGATTCCATGACTGATTAACAAATGTGCAGAGGGGGAAAGGGTAATTGAACCAGTAAAATTAATTATTAAAAAAAAAAAAATCTAGCTGGTTCTTTCTCTCTGCATCTTGTAAGAATGTTGTTTTTAACTTTTTTTTTCCCCAGACTGGAAACTGTTTTAAGATCAGATTTGAGGAGAATATTAGGAAATAATTACACACCTCCATGTTTTAGTAATTCTTCAGGCTCTAGTGGTCCTGATTTGCAATCTGTCTGGCTGACTGAAGACATATTTGTTATTTTGTTTGTTTTCATGTATTTTGTGACTGACTCGGTTTATCTTTGAGAGGGAGTGCTATAGTGGAAATAAGTCTTTTTGGCAACCAAAGCCAAACTAAAGTTTCCTGAGTGAGTTTTATTTCATACCTTCTTAAGCAATCCATACTTGATTTAAAAAAATAGTGACCTGCATAAAAAAGGGAAAATTAAAGAGCTGTTTACACTGTTTATGTAAATTTACTTTAGAAGAGAAGTAACAGTCAGAATAACCCACTGTGTGTGTTAAAATATTCTTTAGGACCAGCACAGATCTAAATAGCTTAATGCTTTATTCAGCTTCTGATAAGCGCAATTAGATAGTAAGGAATTATCTACTACTCTACAGTGAGGAATTATCTACTTGGTGTTACATTTTTTATTTGTGTGCTTGTAACATTAGAAGCAATGGAGATTGGGTGAAATTTTTGAAGTGGAGTTTTGGAGGAGGAGTAGACGGAAAGATCTTAATGCTTTGTCTCCCACACAAACATGCCCAGGTACACAGCTATAGCTACCTCCTGCCAGTCACAGCAACTCTAGTTCCAGCTTGCAGCAACTCCTACTGCTGTGATAGTTAGGTCTTAGAGCACAGTTCTGTGTAACTATGTTATTAACACAATTTTCATGATGAGGGGAGGGGAGTGTATTATGTCAGCCTAAGGTGCCTTGTCCCTCTTCTCCTCAGTTTTCTTTCTTGCCCTATTTGTTTCCTCAACATATGTCTCTGTAGGAGCCTGCCTTAGGCTAGTCTTGAATTTAGGATTCCTTTCTTAGTGCACCTCAGGCCAGGCTAGGTGTTCTATGTTTCCTCACTTGAGTCAGGATGCTGTGTCATCATGATCTAACTTTGTTAGGATGTGCAGTTGGAGGATAGAAAAGACTTTCTGGAAGCAGCTCTCTTGCCTGATGCTGTCACTGTCTTCCTGCAGATCATAGCCTTGTACAAATTGTCTGGTGGCCTGTGTGATGGTTTCAACACCATCTTAATCTACTACTAAAAGTGTTACAGCTCTGTATATATATTTTCTCTCCTGACATTATTAGGAGTGGAAAATCTGATTATCAAATGTGTGTGACAGCATAAGTAGAAGAAAGAATCCATACTGGTTGTAAACTTGATCCTGCACCAAAGTTTAGTCATGGAGCCCATCATGCAAATGTCAATGAATACCTTTTAGGCTTATGGGAATAATTGTTTCTGTTGATGATTTTCATATAGCTGAACAAAACTTTGGCCCAGGTCCCTAAAATGAGTGGAATGGTGCAGAAATCCAAGATTTATGTGAAAAGCACATACAGCTTACAGGGTAACTGTCTGGCTGACCATATTCTCAACATTTTTGTCAATTACTCAAATTCAGCACTCATCTTAATAGTCATCAGTTAAGGGAGAGCCTGAACAGCATGTTTTGACAGGCTTCACAGTGGCAAATGACCGAAAATGTCCTAGAGCTGTGCTGCCATTGTTTATGCCAGTTCAGAAAACAGGAATGTGAATAAATAGCAACTACAGATGAAGGAAGGTAGATCGTCTAAATCCAGGGTCTGTGACCAAGTGAGATACGTGATCACATTATGAAGGAAATTCCTCTAGCAATTGCATTTTGCATTGAGATGTGTTATAAAATTCTGGTTGGTTGCTTTTTGTTAATTTTTTGTTGATTGTTTTTTGAAGAGGACAAGAGAATCTCTGACTGTTTCCTAAAGATTCTGTAATAATTTTTCTCAAATCAAAGGAATACAATTTCTTGAAAAGGACAGAGCATCTATCAAGAGGGAAAGCATTCACTGATGGAAAGCATTCAAGGCTGGCAAGATCATTCTTGCTTCTGCTTTTACTTCAAGTTTTATTGCACATTAAGGTATCCTGTGAGTATTTTCAGGCACAACTGGATTATGCTTCAGCTTTGTGTTTTGAAGTGGTTCTACGCAGTGGTGAGCAGCTTTGACCTTTTTTATCATATTGGGGCAATAACTGAGTTTGCAGCATGTCTGGTCTGCTGCATGCAGGGGAATATCATGTCTCTCAGCCCTGCTGACTCAGTGTGTTCACTCATGTTATTCCATTGAGAGAGGTTTGCTTAGTAATGAGCTGGTTTGGGAAGCAGAGCTCACTTCTGTGATTTGTAGCCTGCCTACGAAGGTGTGTGCAGACATTTGGAGGATGTTTATGATTGACACTTGGCTGGAAATTGCTGTTTGCACTTCCCAAGGCGTGAGTTCTGAAGTAGGGAGCTTTGTGGGAGAGTCAGGATGGTGGAGGGGATGGAAGAGCACAGATTGCAAAATGAAAATGGAGCAAACTTAAGTAGGAAGTGGAGGGAGAGAGGGAGCATAGGGAAAGTAGTCACCAGTGTCTTGACTAGGAAATATGAGAAGCAGAATATGAGGGCTACAGAGGACTGAATCTAAGTGTAAGAATCAGTTTGCTAGAGAGATTGTGTAGAGAACAGTGGCACTCAAGTATTGAAAAACTGTAGAAAAGAGTTCTTAAAACTTGGGATTTTGGCTGTTCCTCCTTGGAAAACAGTTGCAATTGAACATCAAAAAACACTGAAGCCTTTTTTATGACACTTTGCTAGTAATTGTAATAAAAATGCATAAATGAGGGGGACTGGAGAGCTTAAACCATTATCTTATAAGCTTTTTTAAAATGTTTTTATAGTCCTATTTCTGTGTACATGCATACACTGATTTCAGAAATATGTTTGAAAAATATAGAATGGCATATTTCATGAAACATGTTCCTTCATGAAGGACCTTGATAGTTTGAATATTTTACTTGAACCCCAGATTTTAATTATACTGACTTCCAGGCTGAAGTTCCTAGTATATTAAACAAACTGCACTAAGTTTTGCCAGCTTCAATGACAAAGGGGAGAAACCCTGCATCTACTCAGATAAAGCTATCCTTTCCATGGGTAGAAAGTTCCTTTATAGCTTCTGTGTTTATCAGATGGGACTGTTAAATTCAGGTTCAGCGGAACTAAAGATCCTTGGCTATTTCCTAAAAAAAAATAATTGTTTATCTTCATTTAATAGCCATGAAATGCCTGTAAGAGATTACAGGCTAATGGGAAAAGAGATAGGAGCTGTGATTGTACCAGCCTCATGTTCTGGAGTGCTTTAATCTTTCTGAAACTTGACTTCCAAATTGAGAATGGTTAAGCAGCTTTAATTCCTAATATTTTTAAAAAAAAAAAAATTCTTAATGCCTGTTTCTTCTTATTAAGAGTAGTAAATGCATATGGATTAGCAATTCCCAGGCCTACTTGAAAATTAATGGGGTGAGAAGAATAAGCACTTTGAAAGTAAAGAATGTAAGGTGTTGTCAGAGAAACTTCTGGGTGACAAGGAGACCTCAGACTTCAGCTTAGGTACTCCTTCTGCTGTTGCCACCCTGCTGATTTAAGCAGTCTTCCCTGACAAACAGTTGCTTATAGCTGAGTAGTCTAAAGCAAATTTCATGCTTGTAGTTAGAATATGCTAAAATAAGTTTCTCTTCACAGGAAAACAGACAAAGCAACTTCAGTAAGCTCAGTATCTTGGCACATGTAGACTTGTGCATACATGGATGTGTGAAAATGTGAGCATCTTTCTGATAATTTTTATGTTTCCTAAGTAATGACAGCAAGTATGTGAGTATGCTCTGTATCTGGGCAGTTCCCAATTTCAGTGTGCTTGTCAGTATGCAGTTTCTTACACAATCACTAAAACACAAGTTTGTAACTGGACTTTTAACTATCTTCTGGCGCTGTGCTTAAAGTAAAGCTTTTGCCTTTTTTAAGAAAGAGAGCAGGTTTTTTTTTTAAGAAAGTATGTACCATGTCTGCCTTGGAAAAGAGTAAATAGATCACAGCAGGAAGAAACTTGAAAGGAAGAAACAAGCATTTTATAGATGTGATAAGCTTTTTAAGGCTTTTTAAAGTTTTTCCCAGTGGTTATCCTGACTTTATTTTTTATTTGTTCTGTTCGTACTCCCTATGGAGAACTGCGTGGAAATTTTAAGTTGTGAAATAATCATTATGCTCCCTTCATTGTTTAAAACCAAATAAAGATTGCAGATGATAAATTCAACAAATTCAGGATATTGCAAGTAGCTCTCCTGAGATGTGCCTACCTGCCACCTAATGTAGCTGAAATCAAAATCTCATTTGCATATTACACCCTGTTCACAACTTATTGGATATTTGTAAATAATTACTAAGGGGCTATCAGTGCCATAAACTTTTTCTGAGTGCAGCTAAACTGACTTAAAAGACTTGGTTTACAGTGAGCCCTCTTCCTTCCTTCACCTACTTTTCCTTCTGGTTCTTCACAGCTGGAAAGCAATGTCTGCAATGACATAGTAAAGCCTAAACAGGAAATTGAAGCAAATGGTCCTGACAAATGTGAAGATTCCTGTCTAAAATGTCAGCCTTTATCTTGTACATCTCCTCTTATTTGTCCATGAGGTAAAGAGAGTAGGCACTGAGGTGATAAGACAACAGCTGCAACACTGTTGTGTAGAGGAGTAGGAAAGGTGTTAAAGGTTCAGAAGAATCTGCAAAATTTGTGTGTTCAGTGGATGTGACAGTCTGAAGAGCTGCCTCAGCTCAAGTTTCTGTAGTAGTCTTGTAGTTTCAAAGTACCTGTAGGGGGATGGTGGTTATGAAGACAAGGTGTGAGGATGGGGTAGAAGGATTGACAGCTTGATGGTAGCCATGTTTAGTTTGTGCAGACTGACAGTTCATTAGAAAATTCCTGTGAGAAAATGCCTGAGATGAATTATAGTTGTTACCAAATACAGCAGATGTGGTAATTTTTTTTTTAGTAATTCGCAAAATTATCTTATAAGAGCATGGATATATTTCACTTTGCAATTTGAAGGAAATTAATTAGTCTGACAAAAAAGTTGTTAGAGGAAGAATTGCTGAATCAATTCTATTTCCAGCAAGTCTGTTGAGAAGCTATAGTTTTGTTCAAAGCATGTATAGAGATGTTGTATCGCTGAATCTACACTGAGGCAGATCTGGACATAGTAGGTCAAAGATGGTTGTACAGTTCATAGTTGAATGTGTTTCTCCTTAGTTTCAACCCAGTTATAGGGAAAGAATGCTTGTCCTGGTTATCAAAACCTATTACCTGCATAGATCGTCTGTACCTGTAAAACACTTTGTATGGCTTTATACTTTTAGACAAAATTTTTTAAATCAGATTAGGTGGATTTTGGTTGGTTTGTTTTCTGCTGTAGACTTCATGCTTTCTTTTTAAGGTTTCATTCTTTCCTGAGGCATTCATCACATCAACTGAATGGGACAATTGAATAGACAAGAGTTGTATAACTAACTTCATGCTACATATAAAATATATTTACATATAAATTAAAGTAGGAAGTGATTTTGTAATTAGAGTCCAACATAATGTAAATGTTTCTCCAGAAGACTTAATTTGGGTCATTTCAGCCAATTTCACCAACTTCATTATCCGAGTTTTTGTTACCTGCGATCATGTGAACCTGCTTCAAGGACTGAACTCGTTGCAGCAGACTTGCTTCCCTTACCTGCTTGGTGTTGCTCCTCAAACATGGTCCTGAGGCAGAAGCAGTTGTCTGAGGAGAATATAGTGATCTCTGCCAGTTTGTCATCAGGAAAATTAAGCCGTGTTAGCCAAGGGTGTATTTATGTTATCAATATTTTTTTCTACATTACTGCTTTTCTCGGATCTCACAAATGTGTCTGCTGTGAATCCCCTAGACATGGGACCGCTGAATTCCTTTGGCAAGTCTGAAGTTTGTGAGAAGAGCTTGACTTTTTTTCTTCATCCTCCCTTTTAAAGCAATTCATTCCTTTGTACTACTCCTGGGAAAAATCAGCTGTTCAGGTGGGAGGTGGCTTTAGACAGCACCTGAGAGTTGGCTGTGCCATGTCATGCTGTTTTTTTTAATGGATACAGGTCTCCTTTGAGAACTGACTATTCTGTTGAAACAAATCATACATTATCCAGAAATTATGTCTTTTTCTGATCATAAAGCATCTTGGCTCTATTTTTCTGAACTTGGAAGGGGATTGTTGAGACTGGCAATTCGTAGCTTCTTCTGTTTTGAATATTATTATATACAGTGGAAAAGGCAGTTCAGTGAGATAATATGCCCTGAAGTAGAATTACTGGTTTTGTTTGTCATTTTGAGGGCTTTTGGATAACTTGCTTTACAGCAGATATATTTGTAAGTGCTGGACTCTCTTAAGAAACATTTTCTGGGACATAACTCAAAAAAAGTGTATGTCTCTCTGTTTTGTCTAGCCTATTCCCTAAATTTGGAATAGTCCTCAGATTAGATGAGCAACTTGTAGTATGTTTAAAAAAAAAAGACAATCTGTCAACAACAAACAGTCGGTTGGACTAATAATAATTAGTAATGCCTCAATTTTCTTCAGAGTGCTACTCTTGTTCTCTTGAATCATGGGCCATAAGCAAATAATGTATTAGTCTGATTACTGCAATGTAAAACAAGATAACAGAAGTGGAATATTTTTTAGAAGCAGAAAAATTGTTACCGTTATATTCTTTAAGAATGTGGAGTGTAGAAATTCTAGTACTTGTGAGTATTTCTGGGATAATTCACAATGAATGTTCTCTTATGAAAAATAAGAGAATAAGATAACTGTATTATCATGCAGTTGCTTGAGTACTACCAGGGGTGTGCTGTTGTGTGTTGTGTCATAATCTGTCACAGTCCCCAAAATAATATTTTTATTTTAATATATAATTCTCCTGTCCCACAAAACTAAGCACAGATTTTCCAGATTATTAAAAAAAAACCCCAAAAAACTATATTTCCAGCTATAATACAAATCTTACATTTCTAATGTCCTGGTTTGTGCTTGGACTTTGGGCTGGGGTAATAACTGGTGTTTAGACAGCTCTGTATCTTTCAGAGACATCCTTGCAGTTTCTCTGGCAAGCTGCCAGTTGCTGGCCATCTTTTCTGCTCTGGTCATGAGACCTTTCCATTTCTCTTTTCAGAAAGTGTTTTCTAGCCAATTTACTTAATTTTTGATGCTGAGAAATGTTCTGTGGATGTTGTGAGGCCATCAGCCACAGTGAATAACTCATTAACAAATCATAAACTGAAATCATTTGCGCAAATTGCCAAACAATTTTTCTATTTTAACAACTTCTAACAGAAGATAGAGCTATAGCTGTCAGACATTTGGCACTGCTTTGGAGCTTTTCTTTATGGATGGTTAAACTCTGACTAATTCAGAGTTACAAGAAAAAGATGGGTTTCCATCTAACTAGGTTGTTACCCTTGAAGTTGGTCAAATAAGTATAAGTTAAAAAGAAAACATATCTCTAATTCTTTCACCTCTAATATTATTATTTTTTTTTTCTTTTAAAGTCTAGGGACTCCATCAAGTTGGATGACCTGAAGGCAGAGGTGTCCCCACGAATTTCAGCAGAAGATCTGATTGATCTGTGTGAGTTGACAGGACCTAGTCATTCCAAAACACCTTTAAAGAAAACAAAGCCTAGCAAGCCAAAGCTGCTGGTGGTGGACATCCGTAACAGTGAAGAGTATCCTTCAAAGCTGAGTGCCAGCCTTGCTAAATCCTGCTTGTATCAATTACTTGCTCATTGCCTGCAGGCTGATGTGTAGGAGTGGTACATATGGAAAGAGGGATCTGGTAGAGGAAGAGTGGCAGAGCTGAAGTCCAGGGGGTTTTCAGCATGGAGAGGCCTGGTTTGCAGAGCAGAGGACAAATGTGTTTTTCCCTTCCCATTTTAAGTTGTGGGTTTAGTGAAATCACTTTGTACCAGTAGCACAAGTGCTTTAATGCTACATTTTTCTTTATAATAGGTGTGATCAGCAGACCTTCCCCATTTAATATGACCAATGTTTTGGAAAGGTGTGAGGCTTTCCAATTAAATGGGAGGAAGATAGAGAAGAGTTGATAGCTCATGTGCTTTGCCAGTCTCTCTGTGGAAAGTTGATTCTTACTGAGTGCCTCCTAGCTATGTCAGGTAATGCAGCCATGTAGCCATCCTAAGTCCTCTAGTAGCTGATAATCAGAAAAGACTTGAAGGAGTTTTGGAGCTATATTTTTACCAGGGTCATTACCCTGTCTACACCTTGCTCATGTGTTCCTTTTCAAGTATACAGTTCTTTGCATAAGGAGTATTTGTTTTAATTCTTTGGGTTTGGTTTTTTCCTGAAATAGTGTAGTTGCAGGACTGAGATTGTTTGCATTTTGGAAGGAGGGTAGTCCTTCTTAAAGATGTTTCGTTATGTTTGAAGTTTATAGTAGGCTAAAATGTGCTGCTCTTTAAATAATAGGTGGACTGATATCCTAACACCATCTGGTATTAATGGGTAGGAAGTGCCATTAAAAAGGCAGCCTGATAGGTAGTAAAACTGCCCTTGAGTGTGGTGTTTAGAGTATCATTTGCAGAAGAAAATATCTGGCATGTAGAATGTTATCAAATTGTCAGCAGTTGTGAATATATAAGGAATATATGGAAAGAAATAAATAGGAAACCGTAAGAATACTGCTTTTAGAGTCCTGATCATTCTTGCAATAAGGAAACAGGCTTTGTGTTTGTCCCAAAATTTCAACAAAGATAGTACATCAGACTGTGTGTTTCTGTGGTGTGTGCTTTAAAATGTGACAGGCCACTGTGAGGTGTTTCAAAAATAGGATCATCTTGTATATTTTGGTTTTAGTCTTTTTCACCATGTATGTCTGTCATGCTAAATTTTGCTTTCACTTTGTTTTCTTAGTGCTGTGAGGAAAGCATGAGAGAACTTCCAACAAGTATCAAACATGCTTCATATTTCATAATACAACCCACATGAAAGCTGAGGGATTGTTTTGTAATGAATCTCATGTTGCAAGGCCAAGAGCTACCAGCCTTCTTTCCCAGTAGAGAGCTTTGTAACAGAAGGCTTTCAAATGAAAAGCTGTTATACACAAGGCACTGTTTCAGTTGGCTAGCAATTCTTGTAAGACTTATTTCATTAAGCATATTAGCAGATATATTGGCAGCCTTCCATTCATATTTTGAAAGTTATAGCTGCATGTTTACAGTCTCTCAGTCTCTAGCACAAAATCCTGGCCTTTTTGTTAATTGTCTTAGCAATTAGAACTTTTTTAAAGGACCAGGTCATGTTTCTCTAAGTGTACTCAGTAGTTTAAGTAACTAAATTCGTCCAAAGTTATTTTCTGTCTAAATGATGATCATTTCAGAACCTGATGAATAGCAGTGGGAATTGTGTGGTTATAAATGGGGTTGGGGAAATGGAATTGGCACAGAGGAGTGAAGGAGAGATATAATTTTCCCATTCAAAATAGAAATAAACTGACAACATTAATGAATGGTGCATTATCATCTTTTGTTCTTTCAAATGTTTTTATATAGCCATGGTTTTCCCACACTACAACAATGATGATCATAAAACTAAAGCTGTTACATAAATAATGAAAAACAAATGCTAGTTTTACTCTAAGTCAGTTAAATCTTACCCCCATTTAAGGCAGCTCCTTTATTTAATAGGATTCTGGGATTTAATTATGAATTTAACTAGCTTTCTGCAAGTACAGTAATAGTGGGACTATTCTCAATATTTGACATTATATATATTTTTTCAGAAATTTGCTCTTTCCCACCCCGTCAAAGATGTTTTTACTTATGGCTGGGGAAGGCGAATATTCCAGGCAGTCTATGGAAATAATTCGGAGTTTTGTCAAGGTCATGGTGCATTTTCAAACTCATAAAAAGCTAGGCAGTAGTAGTCCAACTTGATTTTTATTTAAGGGATCTTCACATTCAATACTTGTTTATAAAATCTCATTGAATGATCATCCTTTGAAACTGAAAGACAGCTAACTATGATATCTCAGAGTTGTTTGCTTTTCAATACCCATTACACGCTTGCTTTTAGTGAGACTGCAGATAATATATGTGGTGCTCATTGTCTGGGAATCTGAGGTCACATACATTAGAATTTCAATTTGGATCAAAATAGTAGAGGACTCGTAGGGGCTGACAGGAAGTTTGAGGACATTTCCTGATAATCCCTGTTAAGTTTTGGTTCTCATTTTAGGTACTTCATTCTTTTTGCATAAAATGCCTCTAGAAGAGGTGCTCCAGCTGCTTATTGGTGTTTGGTTCCTATTAGCATACTAGAGTTGAAGTGAAATCCACCAAATTAGGTATACTGGGGATGCTTAGTTACTTAGATACTTAGTGCTCTTTAGCACTATTTAATTTAGCAGATTATTTTCTGTAGTGCTGTGTTCTGTCCTTTTTGAACCAAACAGCTCTTAATTCTGTGCATTCTTTCATATGTAGTGTCAGAAGGTTTTTCTCCATATGAGTAAACAGTAAATAAGGTCAGTCAAAATACTGTATCACAAAAGACCAATGGTGTTGTATCATGGCAGCCAGGGTGAAGAGCAGGTTCATCCTGCAGTTATTCATGTACCACAGGTTTCTTTGCCTTTCAGACCTCCTTAACTGATCCTCCTAAGCTTTAACCGTGGCCACATTTCTGGTAGCATCAATGTCCCTTTTGCATCAGCATTTACTGCAGAAGGGGATCTCATCCAGTGCCCAGCAACTGCCACACTGCAGAGCTTTAAAGGAAGAGTTGTAGTGATTGTAGGAAATGCAGTGAAGAACACAGCTGCTGTAAGTATGTTTTTAAGTATGTAAGTATTACTGCTGTAATGTATGTTTTTATCCTTAGAGATATATCAATAGCATGCATATGGCAGTAGTAAAATAAATGCTAGAGTCTGGAAAATTTAGATTAGAGTTTTGTGTATGATGACAGGATTTGGGGTGTTGTTTTTGTTGTTGCTCATTTCTGCTTCTAGACAAAGACGTTTCCCTTCAGGTAATCCACATCTGAGAAGGTTGATGTTTTGAAATTAAATTGCTTAACATTATCTTCTTCAGCTTTAAAATCTTTACTGTTGTCATGTACTTCTAATGTGCATCAGTAAGAGCTTTCAAAATTGGCTTGCATCTACTTTTTGTGGAGTTAGGAAGGACACATAAGGTGAGTTGGATGGGGACAGATATGTTATGAAGTGCAAAGGAAAAAGATATAATTCATATTCCTACTAGTAAGAAACAAAGTATTGCCCAGTTTTTTAGAATCACTCGTTCCTGCAGTTGTGCTTAGTGAAGAGGAGAATGGTCTTTACTGGTAACTTTTGTATGATATATTTATTGTCAGTGCCTTTAGCTAGACAGAAAGAATATTCAAACTTGCCTATTCCTTTCTATAATTAAATATTTGATGGTGTTGGGAACAGCCAGAGTAACAAGGGAAAGTGCATAAGTATTTTTTTCATTATACTTCTCTCAGATGAAGGAAAGTTATCCTTTTCTTTTCAGAGACACTCTTAATTATGGTTTACCTTTAGTTCACCCATTTCTTAAGCCTGTCTGCACAAAGGACATGAACTGTATCCCTGATATGACAAGGATATTAAAAGGTCTTTATGTCAGGAACAGCAGAAGCATCAGCCCAACACATGATGTTCATTTAATACCTGTAGGGAGTTGTAAGTAGATGGAGAAATCCCCCTTTATTAACCTGCATTTCATTGTGTAGAAAATGAACTTGTGATATGTATCAGGTTTCTTAAGTAGTAACAGAGATGACATGAAAGAGACAGTGATCTCACATCTCTCACATAGTTTCAGTAATGAGTATCTAGGTTTGTGTGTGAATCCAGGTATGTTTGGTTTTTTTAATGTTTAAAATTTTTGACATTAACATGGAATGTTTCCTTTGCTTTGCAGCTAAAGAAATCTTGCAGTGTGCTTAGTAAGTGCAAGTACTTCAGTCCCATGGGAGGTGCTGTCTTATCCTCTAAACCCAGATTTTCTGCAGCTGAGACAATGTTGACCCAGAATTGTCAATATTATAGCTTTCCATAAAGAAATGTTGCTTTGCCTCTTATTTGCTTATAGAGTTCTTGAAATCCTAACTGAAGAGTTTTGAGCTTTAAATAGCAACAAAATACTGGATTGACCAGTTTGACCACAAAAAGGCAATACTAAAGCCTGAATACTGGTTGAGACTCACCACCTCTAAAGTACATATAAAACCAGCCTCAGTTTGACTGTGTAGATAAAGCCTTTTTTTTTGTGGATATTTTTTAAGGCTGGTTTCAGTTTTACTCTGCACAGCTGGATAGAACTGTGCCACTCTTCATGCCCAAGCTATGTAGCTCAAGGCTTGACAAGAGCAATAGTTATAACCTTTTAAATTTTACCAGATAATCCAATCATAGGACAAAATTTAAAAGTGAATACATGGAAACAAAACCAATTTTTGTCCATGTTATAAGATGCTCAACTTTAAATGTATATTTTCTAAACAGAGGTATGTATTTCAACGTGCAATGGGATGAGCCAAAAATTGTACCTTCTGCCATAAGGGAAAATTTTTTCAGAAGTGTTCACTGATGTTTACTCCACTAAAAATTTGGAGATTGGCACTCCTATATGTTTACTTTAAATTCTATATAATTAGTTTAAATTCATATAGGACTGAGAGGCAGGGGTAAGTGTAAAAAAACCACTAATTGTTTATGGGGCTGTTTATAATTAGAAGGTTGGATCTTCCAACTGTGCTTCATATGAACAGCCTTCTTGGCATCACTTAAAAATAATTTAAACAGCAAAGTGAAATACACTGAACAGACCTGTAGAAAAAGTCTTTTTGCACTTTTTGTTTCTATTGTTTGCATTTGATTCAGTATCAGATGATAAA
This sequence comes from Hylia prasina, assembly GCA_013397195.1. Classification (NCBI taxonomy): domain Eukaryota; kingdom Metazoa; phylum Chordata; class Aves; order Passeriformes; family Sylviidae; genus Hylia; species Hylia prasina. The sequence goes on along the minus strand of VYXD01014426.1, from coordinate 99,548 downwards.
AGATTTAAATTGGAAAAAAAAAATGCTGTCTAGAATATGAGATGTGAGAGGGAAAACTAAAAACTTTACCACAGCCCTAGTCCAGCAAGAGGATAAGGAGGCCAGCAGTGTCTCATAGTGCCTCTGGATCTGGCAGCTCTGGCTCTAGTTAAACACTTCCTTAGTGCAGAATTAAAACTGGGTAATCCTGCAGGGTACACCATTGGTGCCACTAACCCTAAAAGTTAAATTAATTCATTGGCTGATGTACAAGAGCCTTACTGAATGCACCATTGGCAGCATAAAGATACTGAAAAAGAGGTATTGTGTGGTGGTGTTTGGTTCACACTTCTAATATTCCTTCCTTTAGGCTGCTTCTCACTTGGTACCAGCCTTTCTTCTAGGTTTTTCTGGGCACTTGTTAACAGAGCAGATATTTGTTTGTCTCTGAAAACAGCAGGAAAACTCCACATAAAGGCCATTATTTTGGAGTTCATCAATCAGATTTTAGTTTGATGTTTAACTTTTGGATGTGTTAAATGGCAAGATCTCCTAAGTGAGTTGAATTCCCCTTTCCCACCTCCATAGACAGACAAGCCTTGTAAATTCTATTATGGACAAGGCATCATTACATTTGGGAATATAATAGTTAAATGGGCAGTAAGTGTTCAACTGTAGCTTCTTTTTTGGTCTAGACTAAATAACGTGCCTCCTGATTTTTGTCACTTTTGAAGTCAGAGATACAGCAAGTAAAAAGGTGGATTATAGTTATGCATATGTAGGACAGGGATTATTTAGGGTCTTTTTATGGAGTGACATTACTTCATCCTCCCTCCTTCAGTCATCTTTAAGGTGCTATGCCATTATCTGTTTCCATTTCAAACTTTTGTCTATAGCACTGTAATGTTGACTGAATTTAGAACAGGAGAATACCTTACCTGACACTAAATCATTCCCTAGCAATTTAATTTTGACAATAGCACACTTCTACTTCTGTCACATGACTGTTTAATAGATGTGTTTCCCCCCGTGGTTTAATATATGTGCTTTATTGTCAGCTAAATGCTGTAACAGAATAAAATATACAGGACACTTTAATCTGTCTAATAATTACCAACTTGTTTATGTTTGGAAGAAGACAGATAAGCTGTAAGTCAAAGCTTAAAAAACATCTTTCTTTATAGCTGGGAAATAGATTCTAAATTGGAAATTCTAATTGTTACATCAATTACTTTTTGTCTGGATAAGTTATGCTGCTCTAAATATATTGTCTAGACAACTTCTATAAGTTACTGAAGCAAAGTAATCATTCTTACTGTGCTGCAATACCTAATAGATAAAATACATGAATTATCTCCAAAACAAAGACAAGAAGTTCTGATTTTCCATGAGATCTTTCTGACCCTTTTCAAGGCAGGAGGGAGGAGGTCAAATTCAAAATTCTTTTTGTATAACATATTCTTAGCTTGGAAAAAAGATTTTTTTTTCCTATATGAAAATAGCATATAGCATTTTCTCCTTCCCAGCACACTGTCAAAAATGCATTTCTTCTTATATGAAGACTGAGACACATAGGTTAAAGTGTCTGGTTACTACTGAATTTGTGTGATTTTATTGTTATCTTCCCCAGGCCTTTTTAAAAGCCCTTGCCAGAGAAACAAGTCCTTGCATGATTTCTTTGTTTATAAACTTGTCTTAAAACCACAAATGGATACCTATGAGGTTTCATAGGGCGATCTGAAGATTAGGTGTTGCATAGAATACTAAAGGACAGGTGCTTCTAAAGACAAATATAGTTATTTAGAAGGGCTAATGAAATTTCTGGAGTGCAAGTAAACAGAAGTTAGGCAATAAACTTCTGGAGACGTTTCCACTATACATCTTTTAGACTCTGTTTCCCTGTAAAGAGTTTCTGCAGAAAAGTGACTGAACAATTGGAATGAAAACTCTTCTCTTTGCAGGGATGGAGGGGCCCCTTATGGATTCCCAGAGTGGCTCTTTCATGTTTGTTTTGTTAAGGCCCCATTCTCCCATCTGCATTCAGACTCACAGCCTACTGGAATCATCACAGCCTCCTTGTTGCCTTTAAAGAGATTAAGCTTGCATTTTAAAAAGTTTGAAACAGTTAATCAACAACAATCCTTCTGGTTGTAACTCTCCCGAATATGTGGTTAAGTCTCCATTATTTTATTCCATAAATTTAGCCCTTTTTATTATTGTAACATGTAATGTATGCATGCTTTCCTTCATGGAGAGAAAGCAGCCCTGCTGCTGTTGCCAGCACATGCTCTCCACACAGCCTGAGAGAGATGCTTGGGCTGCCAGGGAGGAGTTGTGCTGTGCTGTTGTAACTCTGCCCCTGACCCTGGCTTTGCTGTGTGCACTGAGTGCCTCAGGTACAGCAGTGATCACCTAAAATCTCTCACTGTTCCAGCCAGGTATGGAGGAGGAAGGGAGAAAATGCAAGATCTTAGGAGCAGAATTTGAGTGTTCCTTGTCCTCTGAAGTAAGTGCCAAGGAAAACAGGCTAATTCTAGAACTCCAAAATAGGTTCCTTTTTAAAATTTTTTTACTGAGACTGATGGCAGTAGTCACTGGAAGTTTTAGTTGTTACTTGATGTAGGAGTCGTTTGGCCTGTCTGTGTGCCTTACTATACAGAGGTTTGGATGCTTCTGAAATGAGGAATCATGGAGTCCATGGCTTTACCTATGAAAATATGTCTGAGAGATGCTAGCAAACTGGATGTCAGCTCTTTTCAATCATCTGGGAAATCTCTGAGGACAGGAAAGGTGGGAGAATGGTGAACCTGAATCTTGGAGTCCTGCAGTCAAGAGTTTCTCCAGACATCTGTCTTGGCTGTGGTTATAGTCTTCATCAAGGACAAGAGTACTCCTTCAGAGGTGGACTGCACCTCTGAAGGAATACTCTTGTCCTTGATGGAGCTTGCATGGATTAGGTTGTGTCCATGTTGCTTATGGCTACTGCATTAAAACATAGAACTCTCACTTTCTGGGGCTGTTTCTCAGCTCTGAGACAGAGTTTTGTGTTGCCTGGTATTCCAGTTCAGAGAATCTGAAATAGTGATAACCGAAATAGAGATGCTAATGAACTACAAATATTTGTTATGGGTTCAGGACCTTGTGTAAGGATATACCAGCCAGAATGATGCTGGTGAATTTGGCAATTACAATATCCATGCTGCTTGTCTGGAGCAATGTTGTTTTGCTTTTCTCTAAACTGTATCTGAACCAGCCTTTGAATAGGAAGGATGGGCAGACTGACTGCTGCAGGAGGGTTTGAGTAGAAACTGGACAAAACTTGCAGTTTGGGTAGTGTTAGGGAAAAGTACTACAAATCACAAAGAAATGTTTTTCATTATCAAGTAATTATTCAACCATTTTTCAAGATCTAGGGCAACGCATAGACCTGGGGAGAGGAGGTAGAATCCTCCACAAAGACTCATACTTCCTTTTTTTATATGCAAGCCAGCTGTTATGCATCTTTTCAAAATTACATATTTCTGTTCCCTAGAAGCCTTTTTGTTTTCTGTGGAGTGATTTTTTTTTGTATTTTCATTTTACATTCCGTTCATCTATGTGTGCACTGTAATTATTTTGCTTAGTATAAATTAACTGTGTTACAACAGCTAAATATCTGCAATTGACTTTAATTTTCAAGTACTCACTTTCAGCTGGGTTTTTCAATGTATATAATTTCTAGGTGGAAAATTTAAAATACACGTGTTTAAAATTTATCACTTGAAGAAATTTGAGTGTTTACTCTTACTTTCATTCTCAGTAAAACTTATTCTGAAACCAGCTAATTAATACCTGTTTGTTTAGACTTATTTTAAAATCTTTGTGTGTAAGTCCTTTAAGTTAGTGCTGTGGTTTTTTACTGATGGAATGGAAAGTGTTCCCTTTTGGCCAGGTCTACATACAGAGAATTTTCCCTTGATCTTGTTAGAGCAATTGGTCCTCTTGCACCCCTCCCACCCCCAGTATGTTTTTGCACCAAGTTGTTCTTGCTGTGTTTTGGGGTTTTTTTAAACTTCCATTCAGTTTATGGCAATACTAGCAACAACTAGGCACTGTTTTGTTGATAGGGGAGGTTTTAGGTTCCTGTCTTTTCCATGGTGTTGAAGTGTTGTTTCATTTATCTTGAAACCCTTTAATACAAGAAGTAACTGACTAAAAATTATCTTGTGTAGTGGATCTGTGTTATGGAATATGGAGTGTTGTTTAAAAAGTTGCAGACTGATCACTCTGACTGTTGAGCTTTCAGAGAGGTGTAGGTGAACTCTTGGACTGAAATGACACAGCAAAATAGACTGCAGTTCCTGAGAGGTTTGTGTAGCATGAGTTTACAAGTGAAATCTAGAAATAATCTTGTGGAAATGAGTGAATGAATACTACAAAATTTGGTTGATATTTCTCCTCCAACTTCTATTTTCCTTCTGACTCATTCAGAGTATGCTGTTAATATTTATACCATGGTAACACTTGTCACAGCAATCTTTTTTGGTATTCTGCTGCAGTGTGTTACTCCTCCTTCCCTCCCAGTGTGCCCTTTAATTACAGCCTGTCACAAGAATGTCTGAGAAAGTGAATAATGTGTACATAGCAACCCTCGTGGCTGGCCCAAAGGGTGCTGGGAGTGGGGCTGCTCAAGCTGTTGTGTTCTTACACTCTGTGCTGTAGACAGTCTGAAAACGTGACATGCCTGGCATAAGGCATGCAGAGCTTGAAAGCTGTTATTTTGCTGCTTGGAACATGGTAGTAGAAACATTTTGATAAATTCTTCAATGTGCAGGTCATTAAGGTTTCTTGATGGTGCTAAAAGGAGCAGTCCTGTTATGCTATTTATATTGAGAGCATCACCAAGGCAGGGTAAAATGTTTAATATTTGCCCAAATTTTGGTATGAATTTGCTGCGGTCTTGTCTGTCTTTGAAAGCCTGACTTTTTGTATCTGCATGAAGAGTTGTAACTGACTACTTTCAAATGCAAATTGCAACTTTCTGGCTCAGTTATGCTCACCAAGAAGGAAGTTTTATGTGGAATTGATGGATGCATTAGTTAATAGAGGAACTGTGTTTCCAAAGTCTTCAGCAAAGTCATCATATTGTAGTCATTAAACAAGTTTCTCACTTATTTGTCCTTTCATATGTAAAATTTGCTGTGAAAGCAGCAAGAAGACTTTCAATTTGGAAGTTCAGTTTAAACATTAAGTGCAACCAGGGAAAACACAGTAACTGAACTTGGGAATCTCATTTTGAGGAAAGGCCTCCTGAAGCAGAAAGTAAAAAGCTTAAAGTCTTGTAGTATCCCTTGAAGCCTTTCCTCAGATAGGCACAACTCCCATTTCCCCCAGCTTCTTGTCTACATGAAAACTGAAACATTACAGAGGAGTGTGATCCATTGGTAGTATGGGGAAAGATATATTTCAGAAGTTATGTCAACACAAACATTTGATAAATTTGAGAAAGTTTAATCATATATAATCATTTATAATAAAGGACGTCTTATTTCTATTTACAGAAATATATTTCTGTATAATGGAATTTAGTTGTACACTACCTTTATATGTTTCAATACATCTCTCTTTAAAGAGAGATCCTTAGCTCTACAAGTTGCTAAGGATGATGTAGCCCATAAGCTTATCTCTTCACCATGTTATTTTCAGTCTTAACAGCACATTTGTAAATTGGATTATTTAGTAAACTACAAATTACTTCAGATGCCTGTTAGTAAACTTCTAGTTGACACTTTATGATTGCATCTATAAAGGAAATAGAGCCCCTATATGCATTCCAGGATGGCTGTGTCTGTTGTAGAAAGTCTGGGGCATTCATTTAGAAGAGCACCTTGGGATTTTTTTGATGCGTGAGATTTTGCTCTTTTTGGATCACTGATTTTCTTTTTCCCCCAACTTTTTGGGAAACATTTTTTTTTTTTATCTTTATTTGATTCAGGCTACTGATATTTGGGGTCAAATTGGGGAGAAAAAATCTATGATATTTGACTGAGGGTCAAACTGGGGAGAAAATCTATGTAGCTGTTTCAAATAGTCCTTCCTCTCATGCCCCTCCATCAGTGCATACACCAGAAATAACACTCCCCTGTATTTTGAAAATAGTGGCTTCATAGAGTGTATTTTGGCAAGGCAAGGTACCAGGTGGTGTTGGAACATTCCAGAAACATGGTGAACAAGTTCCTGTTCGTGTCTGCAACAGACAGGCTCCTCTCTCTGGGAGAGGGTGGCACAGACATGTACAGGGGAACAGAACTACAAAAATCAAATCTTGAATAAGGAAGACTGTTATGCCAGTAAGAGAATATTTCTAAGTCTATGTTTTACCAGAAGTTCCTATTTCTACTTGCAGTGAAAAAAGGGGGGAAGGCAGAAGGTAAAACTAGGAATGTCTTTAATCAGCTCAAGTCCTATTGCCATGTGACTTAAACCTGGAGTCTTCTATGCAGTTCCTGGGCAGATGTATGTGCAGAGCTCTTGGGAATTGGATGGCAACACTCAGCTTGTGTCAATGTGTCTCTAGGCCCCTGACTCGCAGCTAATTCTTCCAGTAATGAGATACTGATAGTAGTACAATTCCTGCTCAGTGGATTTCCCCTGGCTGGGTGTTCAGCTGGATTTTGAATTGTGTTTGCAGCATTTCTCACTGAAATGAGGCAGACAACAGCAAACAGTTCTGTGACAACTTTAAAAAAATGAAAAATAAATTCATCTTATGGTATATCATCTTGTGCTTTCTGCCATCATTGCTACCAGCCCCAGATTTTGAAGTGCTTGCTTCCCAGGGGCCCTGCAAGAAGAGACATATTCGTCCCTATAAGGTTTTAAAGTAACCTTATCATATACAGTGAAGAAAATGTGGTTTTAGACATACCTTGGTTACTAAAGCAGTTCTAAAATAGTGTGACACAGGCCTTAATGCTCAAACCCCCAGTACAAGGCAATTGCTTGTGTATTGTCTTTTAAGATTACATTGAATGGTAGTTATATTAGGGTTAGGGCATTCAGAACACTTGGAGCAGGATTTACAGTTTATTAACTCCATTTTAAAATTATCAGTAGTCAGAGAGTGGAACATCTCTGTTGACACATGGGACCTTGTACTCAGGAAATAACATGGTGCTTCCTGCCAGCCTGAAGGCTGATTGCCATTTTTCATCTCTGCTGGCTCTGAGCAGTGTTGGTGTCCAAGACAGAGCACTGTCCATTAGTCACAGGTGGGGAGCACTGTGAGGTGACAGATATGGCCATGTGAAGTAGAGATATCTGGTTAGGAGTATTTCACTAGGAATATAAACCATTTTTGTAGTTCATGGTATGCACAGCTGAGTGCTATCTTTGTCTCTGCTTTACTGTACACTGCGTCTTTATGGACTGTGATTATAGCAAAAGGTATTTGGACTCTCCTAGTGATGTCTCTGTGCATATTACACCACCTGTGCAGCCAAAAACCTTTCCAAAAGCATAGTATTTACTTTGCTCATGAAAGCTGACATCCACATATGGTTTAAGTTTACTGTCAGCTGCTTTGATTACTTGATTGTGGGGTTGTTGTTTTGTTTTCTTTTTATTCTTTGACTACTGTACTGAATAATCCAAACTCATGGGGAAAGAGATGATTGAACTTTGGGTCTTCCCTAGGCAACTACCTGAAACAAATTAACCAGCCCAAATGTTCACAGGTAATCCTGTTGTACATCTAGTTCTGCCCCAGTATCTGTAACAGGTAATTAGGAGGAAAGTAAGTGAAAAAAGAAATCCCATGTATTGAGTTTGATTGGGGTGCCCGCAGCTGTTCTTGGGTCAGTAATTTAGTTGTTTGTGCAAAGTTAGCAACCTGGACACCACGCTTGTACATGTTCTCAAATAGCATCTCTAATTATTTTAAAGAGTTAAAAAGAGAATTGCAAATGTTTTCCATAGCCCATTGGAAGCACTCAATGATTTTACAAATGGTCCTAATTTGACAACCAAGTTTAAAGAAATAGTCTCAAAGACTGGGATGGCAGAGCAATCTCTCACAGCTGTTGGAAATTAAGTATAACTATTAGTTTCTCACAGATAAGTCCATTTTGGTCCTTGCTTTCTAATGCATTGTAGTCAGTAAATAGAAGGCAAGTTTGACATGTAATGTGCAAAATATTGTTTGGATTTTGGTATTCTGAAACATAATTTTGAATTTTTTATGCATAATTGTTTTGGTATACAAAATATCTTTGTCAGTGCAATAATGTTTCACAAAGTTACTATGTGGAAAGTGGCAACTGCTGTGTTTGGTTTATGGAATGAACTAATTGAGGAGAGAGGCTTTCAATGGTTGGGCATACCTGCTCATCCTATTTAACCTGCCTGTGGGCAAATTGGTGGGAGCAGGGAAGATTAGAGGTGATAGACCCCAAATTCATATTTGATATCTGTGAGATCAGGTCACATCAGACAAGTCTGACAGGTAAGCAAATGACTGTACCCTCAAACTGTGATACTTGTACACTTGGGGACCTACAGAAAAGAGCTGGGAGTTAAATTAATGCACAGAAAAATATTTGTTAGTTCATGCTTTGAGAGAGGCTCTAGTGATTGCCCTGAGATTAAACAGTCCTTTTAGAATGAGGTAAAGTCCTGCCTAAGCAGAGATAAATAAAGTTTGTTGTTATTAGTGTGACACTTTCAGGACCACAGAATTCATCCCACCTGTTTTAACACACTGGGCTGGGCTCCTGTGTTGGACTAGTTGGTGCAAAAAAAGAACTTTCTAGGGTCTGATATTTTTTGTTTAATTTGCCTTACAAACAAAAAGTTATTGTCACTTAATGACTGTGATATGCAGTGGGCTAATGATATATCTGTTTCAGTTTGCAGCTCATCTAGTGAAAAACAAGTACCCAAGGGTCTGCATCCTTGATGGAGGGATCAACAAGATCAAGCCTACTGGTCTCCTCACTGTTCCTTCTCCACAAATCTAAGTGGCTGTAAACATTCAGGACAGTCTGTCTGAAGAGGAGAATCCTACCTGCAACACAGATATCCTGAACCTAAAGGGCATTATGGCATCTTCACAAGCTATCCTGATGATCAGTGTCTTACCCTGCAGCTGCAGAGCCCAGGAGTTTTGTGTTTGTTCTTTAGTGTAGAGCTTCAGTTGGAACTGATCAAAACTGGAGCTTTAACCTTTCCAAGAAACCTCTTTCAGCATTGATGCAGTGCAGAAGTGCTTGGGCAAGTCTGAAAACAGACAGAAGAACTCAGCTGGCTTTTGGTATCTTATACTTCTGTGGAACAGAATTAGCTGGCACTTGGTGGCTCTGAGGTGCACTTAGATTATTTGAAAAGTATTTTACTGTGAATATTGAAAGTAGCAAAATGAAACTGTACCATGTATATTGTGTGAAAAAGTGTGTTCCCTAATATTTGGAGTGTAATTGCTTTATCTTCTGACTTGCTTTATTTCTGGGAGAGTGTTTTTTTCAGCTGGTTTAGAAATAAAGATGTGTCCCAAATTGGAAGTCACTGTAAGAGCGGCTGCTGATTCAATCCAAAATCTCTCACAAGATGGGAAATTTCTTCTACTCTGTGGTGAATTTAACAACCTGTTTCTATAATCATATCAAATGGAACAATTTCTGGAACAATTACAGTTACCAGAAAGGTGGGCTTTCAACAATACTGTGTCTTAGCAATATAAATCATTTACTCTTAACATAATAGTGTGCTTCCATTTTAGAAGCTCATGTCTTGGAAGGAAACGTTGCAATTTTAATTTTCATGTGAAAACATTCTAGAATTCATGTATGAATCAGTCATCACTTGTATGAATTAGAAGTTGAGAGTTTTCTTTGGCCCTCTATCAGCTAGTGGTGTCAATTTTCTTGGGGGTTTTTTAGGTCCTTGAACATGGACTTTAAAACAGACAGATTGGGACAGCAACCTGTTTTTGAACTAGATGGGATGCAAGTGCTACAGATGAGTGAAAGCAGCTCCCACAAAGGGCATAAGGTGGCTGTGCAGTAAATATGTGGGAATTACTTTGCAGTAATAAGCCAAAAGCATTTAAAGCACTGACAGAAACAGGAATTGGCATGTCTGCTGCTGAAAAGCTAAAAATAAACTTGATTTGGATAACTACCACCTTTCAAGAGATGTGGGGAAAAAAACCCCAAAACACTCTAATTCCTCCCCCTCAAAATCCCATGTTTGGTTTGCTGTCTTGTCAGGTCCATTATTCTAAAAATAATGCTGGAGATGGGAGGAAGGCTAGGAAAATAAAAGAATCTGTCTTCACAAATGCTCCTTGAAAATATTACATTTAATGCAGGAAAACCAGTTATGATAATGTAAGACTGCCAGTATGGCACTGAAATTAAATGGGCATGTGGAAGAATGTGTTTTAGAAGACAAGAAACTGTTAGATTTGTCTTTTTACATTTTTAAAGCTGCAAAAAATTGATGCGACATGAGGCTGAATAATCACTGAAGTGTGAGGATTAAAATGTATTTTGTAAAATTAACAAAGTGACACCAAAAACCTGTTCACCTGGTTACAGTCACATATTAGCTTGCATCATGAATTTGACACTCTGCTCTTTTATTAGAGCATCATCTGAAATGTGGCAGTTTCTACAGTACACACTCACTGTAGGATAACAAGGATTTGTCCTGGAGATGGGATTATTATATGCCTTATTTGAGGATTTTATATCAGTTTTAATTTGTCAAACAGAACATTGCAACAGCTAACTTTATTTTGTTTTCCTTCTGTCACAACAGGTTTCCAAAACTGAGAGTTGTGAGAGAGAGGTGGTCAGTGAAAGGCTGGGAACAGTGTCCATAAATCACAGGCAATCACTTGATCACTTGTTCTGTGGAGATTTTTAGTGTTGGTGGTTGTGGGTTTGGGGGTTAGTGGTTTTGGGAGGGACTTTTTGAACTGAAACTGTGGAAGAATGGACTTTATGAGAGGTGCTGAAAGAGAAAATCTTCATTCTCTTGGTGGGGCAAGCAAAAGGTTTTGTAGAGCTCTTGAAAGATTTCTGGAGGCTGAGTTTTCCAAACACGTGCATTTCTAGAAGCATGGTTTGTCCAGCTGTACCATTCTCTGTTTTAGACTGCAACTGGATGCCATAAAGATCTAGTAGGAGAAAAAAAAAACAATATTGGTGTTCCATGTTGGTGTCTTCTGCTGCTAGCATAAAAACATCCTAACTAAATATTTCCAACTGTTAGGCCTGGAAAATGCAGCCTCTCTTAGTCTGTTTTTTCCTACCACTTTAAAAACATCCTGAATCTGCCCCAGCCACCTGGGCCTATAGCTTCCTGCCAGGAAAGCCATGTTCCCAGAGGGTACCCAGGTGGGCTTCTAAAAAATGCAAAGGAATTTATTTTCTTTTGGCAGCCTTAGACCCATTGGTCATTGCAAACTATGAAAAAATTGCTGCTGGCACTAGAGTCTCCTTCTTCAAACATACCATCCTGTGAGCTTTTTACTGCAGCTTGCATCTAAGTTCCTTGGGATTTATTTTGTTTCTACAAGTGGATATTTGTCTGTTTGGTCCACTTTTTTGGAGCAAACAGACTATTTATTCTTATCCTAGGAACCTCTCTTCCTGCACCCATTTTGTTTCCTTTTGTAATCCTGGTTTCTCTGTGCCTATGTTCTCTGTGACCACAGTGCCTTCTCAGTTCAGGATAGGAGCAACTCACCTACTGTAGCAGAAAAGAGGAAAGTTACAGTGTTTGCTTCACTCTCACTAATCTGGTTCACTTAAGGTATTTCTGGTTTGTTGATTTTGGGGAGGTTTTGTTAATTTTTGAGATATTTTGTTGCTGTTTCAATTTAGCATAAATCTTCCCTTTCACATTGTATTCTTCCCACTGGTAGTCTTTTTTGATAGAGTTTTTTGGGAGACTCTACCTGGTATTTCTGAACTAGAAACAGTAACTGTAGCAGCTGGGCAGATGCTGGTATGTATTCTTTCATTTAAGTAATTTATTTTTCTGATTTCCAGAATGATCACTAGAACTGCTAATGGCTAAATAATTTGTCAGAGTGGGTAAGGGTTAAATTTCATATGATTCTTTCCTTGCTTCTTTTTCCCAGTTTTATTCTATCCTTAAGCTTACTGATGAGACCACTGTGGTTCAATGTGTTGACTGCCTTTGTGCATTCATAATCTGTGTAGGCATCACACAGTGGTATGATCTCATTTCTGTGGCCTTCTGGATATCAGTATCTAGACTTACTTTGATATTTTAGCCAGCTAAGGAAGATGTTTATTAGAGTATCTCTTAGCTGGTCTTCAGAGCTGCATCACACAAAACTCAACGAAACAAAAAACCCCAAATGACATGACTTAGTTCTTCAGCAGCTGCATGACTTATTATTGAAGGAGGTACTGTGAGAGCCTGTTAGTTTTGTGGCCTGGGAACTTGCTGCTCTTATTTGCAGGGTGAGAATGATATACAGAATATAACTTTTCAAGATTTATGTTTGTACATTTAGTAGCTTATCAAGTTCCTTCAGTTAATATAAAAAATAAGGTATGTCTTTATTTAGCTTTCACAGTGTTCAGATTGAATTACTAAGAGGTCTGGGAATTGTGTGGGACTGAGGATGGCCTGTTAATCTCCCATTTCCAGTTATCTTTTCTTTGCTGATGAGTAAGACTGGCCTCTCCCATTGTTACATTAGAAGCTTTACTGTCATCAGTCTTATCTTGCTATTTTTGATTCTTTTTGTTGGGCCCAGCTTGTGAAAACTGACTGAAAGAATTATTATTCTTCCTAAAAATGTTTCTTTCTGGGAGAAGAAATGAAACTTGATCTGTGCTGACCTAGCTAACATCAGATTTGTGTATTTGATTAGCAAAAATGCAGATTTTCCTTTCTCTTTGAATCCTAAGCTATAGTGCTGGTGTTGTCAACCTTTTAGGTTTCCAGACTTAGTAGAAAGCTGATGCCAGAAACTGGGGGGTTGTTTGGAAATAGCATTCCATTTGCTTTTCGAGTAACCTTGAAGCTTTAGGTTTGCTACTGATAATATCTTCTAAATAATAGGACCAAAATACCTGTTGGACAACAGTCTCTGTTCTATGACAACAGAGTCTGTATTCCATTCATTTAGGTTGAAAAATTCTTCTTGTACTGCCATAAGCATGTGTGATGGAAGATAATTCAATTTGGTTGTATGTCTCTCATTATGTCAGCATTTAATAAACCAGTGTTTTACAGAATTTAAAGAAACTTAAAAGACATCAAATCAGTAGTGTTATTACCACTGAATCAATTTGTAAGTATTTTTTGTAAAGCATTTTTCCAAATTTTTTTTAACCATAATGTAAATCCATGTTCAGATTAATCTCTAGTAGTGATCTTGCATGTAAAGGTAGAGAGACACCAGTGCAGGCACTCCTGTAATTCATGTGTTTTCCTTCTCTGGTGATAGGTCCTCATGTGCTTTAGGAGCAGAGAGACCAGGTTTCCAGTCACAGTAATCTGTCTAAAAGAGCAGATACAGTAAAGCAATGTGGTAATCATTGGGTTCAATGGGAACAATCCAGGGAAAAGTTGCAGATCACTGGTTTAATTAATATTTCCTAACTGAAGCAGTATTAAATATCTCCTCTTTGTCTAGCTAGAATTATCTGTCATTACCTCATTTTAGAGAGAAATAGTGTCTGGTGGTGTCAACTTTTTTCAGCTGAGCTGGCCAAAAGAATAAAACTGAGAGTAGAGAACAGGTACATGTAGTAATTATGGGGTGACATTCTTGCCATTTTGTCAGTTAACTTGATTTGACTTGGTTCAGTTGCTACCCTAAATGCATTTTTTTCTCAAGTCCTTTGAAATTTGAATGAGCTAATATCTCTGATTTTACATCTTTGCTTTAAGTAAAGCTGTTATTTCAAACAACATTGTTTCTCCAGCCTCAAAGAAAAGGTGACATCACATGTAGGATGTCCTCAAGAGAGGAACTTGTTGGCTTTCAAATTTTACATGTCCTCAGTGTGGAACCAGTTCAATGGCAGCCCTTCAGCAACTGGAATGCCCATACTCCAGGTCTGGAGAGATGCCCCATGTACAATAAGTACCTGGAGGAAGGAACATGCAGAACTTAGTTTAGTATAAAATTTTATGGGTATATATGTGTATGAATACAATATAGTTAGTGAACAGCTTACTTCAAATTGACAAGATTGTTAAAAACTGCCAGCTCTTTTTGGAGGATGCTCTGAACCTAGTTAGAATAGCTCAGAGAAGTTGTAAGAATTAAAATTTCTCCTTTGCAATAATTGTATAGGTGTGCAGTGCACACACATCCACGTTAAGCCAAGGGCTTTACTAAACCAGATAAGTCCTCTTATCACTTCAGAGAGAAATTTTGCAATTACTTTTCAAGGAGAAACCAGCAAAATGAGTAGTTACAACCCAGTGCTGTTGCAATACACCTGAGCTCAGTTGTTCTAATTACTTCCTGTGAAATGTTTTGTGCCTCTTGGTCCTATATGTGCAAATACAAACTTACCCTACATTTCTTCTTAAAGCCCTAAAGATAAACCATTATTTTCCTGGGCTTCTTTGCTGTCATCCTGCCTGATAGTGCCTTTACTGTGCACTTTGCAGGCCCTCCCTCTCTCCCTGCAGGATTTCATTCAGCTTTGCATAGCATTTCACCTTTAGCTCACCTTCCCTATTGGAAACATGTGATGAGTTTTCTTTCTCAGAAGAATTTTTTAATGCACTCATTGTGTTTCCTGTTTCAGGAAGCTGCTTGTTCCTTATTAGCAAATGCCTGAAGCCACTGACATTGGAATGGGCTTGTAATGAAATGAGATTGCTGCTGTGCACAGTGGATGGAAGAGAGGGAGAAGTGGAAAATTCCTCTCAGTGTCTCCCTTGGAAAGGCATCCCTCCTATGATGAATCACTGAGAGAAGTCTTCACAGTGACGGGTGCAAACCAGTGGGGGTAGCAGGAGAGAGCTGAAGGCATCAGGGAGTTATTCTGTAATTATTCTTTCCTGGCAAGGTAGAATAATTGACATGTAGAGCTCGTGCTTCAAACGACACCTTCTTGCTCACTGCTCATGACAGGAGCACCAATCCCTCATGGACTGGGGCTGCTCTTGGGTGAGCACATTCTGAGACTCTGTCATGAACTTGTCACCTCCTCTTCTGGCAAAGACAAGGTGCCTGCCTTCTTTTGTTTTCTTTTCTTTTTTTCTTTTTTTCTTTTTTCTTTTTGTTTTTTTTTTTTTTTTTTTAAGTAGGGGGGAAAGGCACTGGAAAAATTCAAGCAGCACTACTATATGTGCTGCACATAAAAGTTGTGTGATAAATGGTCACAGTAGCAGTAACCTAAGCATATGGATATTGGGGATCTCCACTGTAGACCTGTTCACTTGCTCCACTGCTGTGTTGTCCTGTTGCAGAGCCTCACTTGTTCACAATTTACAACACCTTGATAGATTACTACAGCACTGGACTTTGGCAGTTTTGTGTAGAAACATCAGGCTTGTGACTGTGCCACAAGGTGTGTGCCACATCAGGCTAAGTAAAGGTTATTTCATGCAATAGAAACTGCTGCTTGTAAGTCCTGGCCAGTTTTCATAGGTCTTCAGTTACTTACATAGAGGTCTTGCAAAAATCTGAACCCTTTGTTAAATGTCTAGATGGGATCCAAGTTCCTGAAAATCAGGCCTCCACACTCAGTGCTAAACATGTGAAAGTTTGAACTTGAGCTTGGAAAATTTGTCCTCAAAAGGGTCAGGATTTACATACACTGTCTGTAAATGGTTTCAATGGGAAATGCTGGCAGAGACATCCCTTTAGTGTTGTTAACTTGTTTTGCAGACCACCCATTCTGCCTGTGCAATAGAAGGAGCCATTCATGGATGGCATTTGTCCTTACTGGTCTCATTTAGTTGATTAAAAGAAAAAAAAAAACCCTGCACCCATTTTTCTTGTGAAATCTTAGACTGACTACAAAATCCTCCTAAAGTCTCTGCTGACTCTGTTTCAGATTTCATTTTCTGGGGAGTGCTTTTTAATAAGAAACTTTAAGAACTTCAAATATTAGCAGGCATGAAGATTGCTTTTTGCACTGTTTTAATGATTCAGCAAGACACAAATATGATCAGAGGCACCTTCAGATTGAAGATAATGTCATGACTCCTTGCTTTAAGTTAGATGTAGGCAAAAGTTCCTTAGATGCTTTATTCTGATCTGACTAGAAACAATTAGCAGGGATGATCAAAACTTAAGCTTTGCCTGAATCCACTCAAAGACCTGAGGGATTTCTGCTACATTGTTTTGTTTTAGTAAGCCAAAACTAAAAATACTTCCTATAGCCAGAGAGCCTTAATCAAAGGAACAGTTGTTAGAATAATAATGATGATGGTACTTCAAGGGAAAGAGGAGGGCGTAGAAACAATCAGAACCAAAATGGAGAAGGGCCACCCAGCAAAGACATGTTGAAGGGATGTAAACAGCCCTGAGAGTGCACACACCAGTCCTGGAACTTCTCCTGGTTAAGCAGCACATCCCATTTGTGAGCAGTTACTGTCAGAGGTCAGAGAAGCCTTTCTTGCCTGTAGTGATGGAGCTGCAGTCTGCAATTAGGTTATGTTTTGTTTCAGGGACCTGCTCTAGGGGAGGTGGTGCTTGTGTAAAGGCTGCCTTTACTGAGATTTAGAAGTGGCATACCTTCCAAGGAGAGAAATTATCTCATTAACTCTTGGCGAGGAGACGGTGTGCAAGCCAGAATGCTCAACCAGTGCTCAGCATGGAGTTTGTCACATAGAACAATTTGTAATTGCTGATTACTTTTTGGCTGACGTTGAAAGCCTGCCCAGAGTGCAAAACAGTAAGTAATCATCCTCCCCCACCTCCAGTCTAGTCCAGTGGGATCTTCACAGAACAGGTAGGCAAGTCTGGCTGAAAGGCTGATAACATTTGTCCATATCAAACTCCCCAGAACTATAAATTAAATTCCAGAAGAATCATGCTTCATTAAGTTGGCTTTGTGTATGAATGCACATGTACTTAATATATTTTAGAAGTGTTTCTTCTTACATTTTTTTTACCAGCTATTTCAGTGCCTGGGCTTTAGGGGATTCTTTTGGGTATCTTTTAAATATTCATCATGGAGCTTAGGAAACCATGGGATTTCTCATACATAAGTGGAACCACTATAGGGTTGTTCTTGTTTGCAGTCAAGAAGTAACAATTATGCAAGTATATTTTTAGAATATTTAGAAGAAAAGCAGAATTTGGACTAAAAGCCATTATTTATTGCAGCTTTTAAAAGTGACATACTAAGGAAGATGAAGTTACATTGTTGTCATCAAGGTGATTAAATTTTGGAAAGCTCATGTCAGTGAAAACAAAGGAGTGTGTGCAGAAGACAGAGATGCTGAGTAGAACAGAGGTTCTACTCAAATTTGTCCATTGCTCAGTCAAACTCATTCAGCAAATGCTCAGTCTCTAACCCTGGTTCTTTCTTAGGCCTGTCCTGCACGCTCCCCCTTTTAATTTGTGTGTGAACATAGGCTGGCATTGCCTGCCTACTTCCCCTGCCTCATTTTCCAGGTACACGGAAGGCCTTCATTTTAATACATAAGAACAGGAATTTAGGGAACTGTTTCCCAAAGAGGGCAGGTCTGGGAAATTAGACTGCCTAGTCACCAGGTTGTTGTTGTGTTGGCTCATACTGATGATTCCTGGCTTGCTGACATATGTGAAACACCAGAGCTGTGAAGGGAGAGAGCCTTGCTGGTGCAAGGTTGGCTCACATTTGGAGCCAGGATTTGTTTTGCTGGAGGCTGGAATTCACATATGTGCTGTATGTGGCATATATATTCTGTTTTGACAGAACCAGGGTGTGGGAAGCTCTTTGTATTTGCAGACTGCATTACTAAAGTACAATGATTTATGATGATACATGGAGGGATCATTTGAACTGTAAAGGTTTTCTCTGGAGAAATCTGAGATAGCAGATAAATTAATCTGAGATAGCAAGGTAAATTAATGTTTTCTGTGGCGATTAATTACATCAAATTATGCTTAATTACTGTAGCATAATCAAAAAATCAAGAGTCTTCAGTCTCCAAGTCAGCCTCTTTTGATATCAGTAGGGCTGGAGAATATTGGTAGTGCAGGTGGGAATTACAGTCAGGTATTACTGGAAGAGTTTGAACTTCAGACCCATTCAGAGGGGAAAGAAGGGCTATGGAAAACTAGGAGATTGCAAGTCAAATAAAATGGTTGTGCAGGCTTTTAGAATGTACTGTCAGCATGTAAGGGGTTTTTACCATTAAAAAAACCAGTAGAAACTCTACTTTTTCTTCAGTATTTAGTAGTAGTTCCAGGTAACAGACAGCTCCCCATATTCTATCTTTTAACTACAGACAACATGGGAGTAACTTAATCTGTACAGAGAACAAAGGGATTAATGTCAAGTGTTGCTGAACTAATTTGTTATCCAGAAACTCTCAGCTAGTGCAAGTCTGGAATGCATCGGTTCTCCCAGTATTGCACTTGTGTAATTATTTGTTTAAGAGGTATTCTTGTGTTTACTGCCTTTTCCTGAAGCTGGTGTTTGCTTTGCAGAGGCCCTCAGGTGGGTCTGGCCTCTTTGGGAAGTCTAAGGCCCAGTCATGCATAGACGAGGGACACATCTCATTAGTGAGCCAACAGCTCAGATTCTCACAAGGCATTCAAAACATGACGTGCAGAACATTTCATGCCAAAGAAAGGATTATCATTTATCACATTTATGTCTCGTGGGCAGTAGTTTAACGTGACAAGTGTCCTGTGGCACACTAGTGACATAAGGGTATCTTGAGAAATGAGCAGTTTATCTTATAGAATGTAGCAGATTCTCTCTTTGGATTCCTTACCCCCCTTTTTCAACTCTCAGCTATGTCAATTGTTATTCACCAGAAGTAGCACTGATGTTGATTGTGTTGGTTTTTCATGCCCAGGGTTTTTGGTTTCGGACAACTTTTATATCCTACTCTTTCCCTTAATGTCTTTAGGATTTGTATACAGCTATGGAGCAAGACTTCAGGGTCTTCCAGTGGCAATCATCCCACTTGGAGCTGAAAGGTTGGGTGTTAACTAGAATCCTGAAGGATGCAACTATCCATTTTCCCCCCGTGACATACATTCTGTTTCATGCCAGCCAGTTATTGTCTCTCTTCTCTTTATACCACCTCCAAGGGTATAGATGTTGTTCTCACTCAGCCTGTGATCAGGCAGATTTCTTTACAGTTAAAATTGCACACAGGAAATCTGACATTAATGCAGCAAGCTGAATATCATCATTAGAGTAGTAGCTTAGACAGCTGCTCAAACAGTGGAGAAAATCCACTGTTCTGCTCTGCAAAGATCATAATGCATTTTTAGCTGGAGACCAAGCTGGGCACTCTTCTTGTTAAAAGTGTCAGTTAAGAACAGCAATGTAGATTTGGACACAGAAGAAGAAAAGTTAAATGAAGCAATCCAGGCTGGGTATTTGCTGGATGTGTCTCATACCCTGTGTCTTTTATTAGGATTCATGGTGTGTAAGAAACAGTCACTTTTAGGAGGCAAAACTTTGAGTCTGATCTGCCCCTGAATGAATAATGAGGCAGTACTGAAGCTTATAGTAGATAACTTTGTTTTGGCAAGAAACTTCCATAGTGAACTGTAGGAGGAAACTTGACTATGTGCTCCAGTGTTTGATTTGTCTGTCTTTCCAGATCCTTAATACAGTGACAGAAGTCATGTATGTTCTGCATGTCTCCCCTATGCTGTTAGGGCTTGATTTTCTGTCAATTTCTGATTGCTCTGATACGCTGCTGTTCCTGCAATGAACTCTCCTATTGTGACCTCCCTTTTTTGTTTTCTGGGGTTATTATTTTTGCCATTTCTTGGTGCCTGCTTTTATGGCATTCCTTGGATGCATTTCAGGGAGTGTATCCCAGTGCAAATCAGTGGGATGATATGATAATCTGGCATTTGATAGCACGATTTTGGCAGAGCTATCTGAGTGTGAAATTTTACCAGACTGGGCACTAAAGAGCAGTGTTGCTGCAGATTGCTGGCTTTAGTGTGGTGTTTAGCCTGGCTGACCCGAGGGATGTTTCAGCTCTCAGGTGTCCACCTGCAGTATTGCAAACAGGTATCCTCTAGACCAAGGGTTCCCCTGGGACCACCTTCCCTCAAGGCTCAGGGATGAAAGCTGTAGACAAAGCACAGCTCTTCAAGTAACAATGCTAAGCTGCTGTTAACCTGAATTTAGGGGAGGAAGATTTTATTTGTGTTGACCAGGTGTCCATAGTGTTAACTCTCTTCCCTTTCCATGCTGCAGAAGGAATCCTGGTAGGTGTATTTTTTTAAAAAGAACCACATCTGAAGTCTGTTGGACAGGGTTTTTTTGTAATATGAGAACATCGTAAGGCAATTTCAAAAAGCAACCACATTTTTAAAGTAGTTTGGGGGATGAGACTCTGCCACTGAGCTGAGTAAATGTGTGAGGTAGAGAGGGTGTTCATTGTGTGCTACACTGTGCAGTAAAGAGGACTGATAGCCTGCATGGTGTATCAGTGGCAGCTTTGTGATGAGCTCATATATTCAAAGAACAGAAACTGGGAGACTGCATACAATGACTGAAAGGCTTTTAAATCACCCTTTGTCTGTGTTAAAATATTCTTAATTAAATAACCTTGTCCTAATGAGAGGCTACAGTGCTGTGCTGATGGGTCAGCATTCAGGGAGCAGCTGTGCTGCTGCTGGGGAGTGGCATCAGTGTCAAATGAGGTGTGGGTGGGAGAGAGCTGGTGCTGGACACCTGATTTACCAAAAAAGAAAACAACAGTTTTGCTCAGCTTTTGTTTCAGTTGGGCATTAGGGTGGGAGCATGATGATAAGTACATTTCCTTTGCACTTCTGCCAGTACTTTCTTATGGAAAAGTACACCCGCTCTGATGGCAACAAGGAGACAGCACAGAGTAGAATTATGTGAAAGCAAAACTGAATTCAATTTGACTGAAAGACTGGATGTAGTGGTTTAATCAAATGGAGAGCTTTCTAATGAGAAATTCAGTTATTCCACACTAGGAAATACCTTGTTTTTTTTTTTTTTAATCTTTGACACAAATGATCAAGAAGTGGAGCTCTGTCCAGATGTATCACTGCTGTGTCAGAAACATGGATTCAGTTTCATTTAAGAATTGCCTATTGCTCCTTTAAAACACACTTGTTTCCAGTTTTGTTGTTTTCTGGGTTGTTGTTCTCTCTTGAAAATAGAATTGTCAAAAGTGACAACTTTTCATTGTTTATGAAATGTTTTCTGTGTAGGGTTTTACTTCCCCATTAAGTGTTTTTTACTTCCCCATGGAATATTTTTTAGGAAACAGCCTTCATCAATTACAACAGAACAAGAAAAACTGCATCTCTCTTTAAACTGGAAGAGTGAAAGTGGACACCAGCTCTATGAACACAGGGAGAGCTCTCTTAAAACTGAAAAAACATATCTGGTTTATCTTTTGCCAGAACTCTATTCAGAAGACTGCCAAGTGCACATACTGAAGAGGGGGGAAATGCCGTAACCTCCTCTGTGATGTTAGAGTAGCAACCTGATGCCCTACCACTGCACTGACCTTGTCTGCTGGAGGTGTGAAGTAATTCAGCAGAAGAATGGAAATTAATTGGTGATAAATTTATTTTGACACAGATGAGTTGTGTTATTCACAGGAGGAAAATTGCAGGCCTAATGCATTCAGGAAATACAGTGGAGCAGTCAAAACTCAGAAGCTTGTGAAGCATATTTAGATGTCAGCATCTCTGACAAGTCTCAATAGCTCCTACTGTTGCTGAAAATTAAGAAGGGGAAGTTCTTCCTTAACTGTCTGGAGTTTGTTGGACACATTGGGGTCAGACCTCAGAGTTAACTAGATTTAATTAGACTTTTCTAGCTTGGTAGTGCAGACAGCAGTAGCTGTACTGACAGTGAAATGCTGCAGATTGACACAAACTGTACAGATAGAGTCCAACCAAGATAAACTCACATCATCTTTTCATGCATGTGTTGGTGTGTGTCCTCAGGTGTAAAGTTCCTGCTTTGGGTTAACAGATTATTCCTATGAATGACTCCTATTTCATTATGAACTTAATTGATAACCAAGATGTTTTGAGAAATATGTAGACCTCTGAATTATAAACATCTTTTTGCCAAATGAAATGTACAGTAGTTACATTTCAGGGAATATCATTGCACTTTAGCAGGCCACATATTCATTCCAGGCCAAACACTATGAAAACTGTGAAAACTCACAGGTTTCTCTGGAGAAAAGATTATTCGAAGTGGCCCAGACCTTCACTGGCAAAACAATAACAAAAATAAATATTGATAATATTTCTATTAAAGACATACTGATTTTTAAGAAAGATATTGTCAGGAGAGAATTCTTAAAATGGACCTCTTTCTGTTTTCAGGTTGAGTGACTGACGGTTTTTCTCTCATCTTCCCCAGTCCCCCTTCTCTTCATTTCCAGGCAATTAACTTTTCATGGAGGTGGTTGGTGTGACAGCTCTCATTCAGCTAAACCTTTGCTTGCAGCAATTCCTATAAGAAATATTGATTTCTCTTTTTTACTGCTGTGAGTCAAAATATCTCAGATCCTTTCAAAAGGATCCCTTCTCTTCTGTATCAGAGAGGGTACGAAGAGAGTAGCTGAAGAAAAATCTTGCTTGCATTCTGAAATCCTACATAATTTAGCATGTGAAATGTTGGATGTCATGTTTCCCCATGTATTAAATGGCAAACCTGAGGTGCTTAAGAGACCTCCCACTAGGTCATGAAGGGGGGGAGTGTTTATCTTGAATATTGACCTTGGCAGAGCCTACAGTGAAACTCTTACTCTCAGGAGACAAACAATTTTATAATGCTGAATGGCTTCAAGTGCTACTAGCAGGCTGTGCTGAATTCATCTGAGTGAGGTTTCCTTTGGACAATGACACTGTACCAGTCAGGAGGGTATTGCAAGAGTCAAGTCTTCTTTTTATTTTTTTAAATAATTTTTTCACATAAAAAATACCTTAAAGAAGAGAAGACTGCTTTGGGGCTTTTATCTGTTAAAGCAAATGGCATAACAGGTGGGATTCCCCTGGAAAAAACCTTGTTCACATGACATCTAGTGTAAGATCTGTCATGGATCACACTGGCACTGTATAAAAGAATTAATTAATTATTGTAGCATTGTCTGTTTGGGCACTACTGACTTTCCAAAAGCAATCTTTCTCTACGAGTGGCACAGGATTTTCTCCATCAATTCTTTAGAAGTTTAATAGTCTGAGAGCCCAATTCCTTCTCCCTTGCCACTTTTGTGCAAACTTTCACATCAGCAGGAAGGTGGTGTGAAATACACCCTGACCCACAGCAGCACTTGGCATTCAGAGCATGCTGGTGTTAACAGCAGAACAGTGATGAATTGTATGGCAGCAAGAGCAGCCTGGAGGCATTGCTAGGAGGCAGCAATCCAGGGCTGCTGTCAGGCTCTGGCACAGTATCAAAATATCCCAGAACTGTCATGCAGGAAGCCTGGTTGCCTGGCTACTCAGTGCACAGTCCATAGCCTTCTGTTATTTTATACAACGGGGTTGGTTATACAGTTTACATTATTTTTTTTACTACAAAATGACACTGCGTTGTGGAAATCTGGGACATGTAGAATTTTCCCAGCAAAGAGACAGAATAATGGTGGTGGTGGTGGTTTACCTGCAATATGTGGATGCTATTTATCATTTATTTCTTGATCATTTTTTCTTCTCCACGTAGCAGTCCCTGCATCTGAGAGAGGCATCAACAGTGGCAAATTGAGCAAGAAGTTTGATTAACCACAAGAGATCAAAAGAGCTGCAGGACTCAAGTTTGGCCAGCTGATTAAGACACAACCTGGACTGTACAAAGACATTTTGGGTAGTTTCCAGGAGGAGGAGCTTCAAATTAGGTAAAACAAACCTTCTGGCTGGAGGTCAGGGGAAGTACTGCAGCGTGATCCCTCCATCCTGTGTTCACATCAGGCACCCCTGGAGGTGCCAGGCTCTGCCCCGCTGTGCCAGGCACAGCCTGGGCATGCACAGGGGCACCACCTCTGTGCCTGCTGAGAGGAGGGGGTCACTGGGGCTTTCAAAGCACACCAGGCAAGGCAACAGGGCAGATGCTATTTTGGAGGAGTTCTGCTGGAGAGGGGGAGTAGGTAGGATGTGCTGTTAGGCCCCACAAACTTTGCTTTCTGTGATTTTTGGCTTAGAGCAGGGTGGTTGTGTGTACACACTCCACATTATTTTTAACTAGCTCATGTTATGTTTCTTTGAACCCTTTTTAAATGTCAGGAGACTGAAGGCTTTTGTTATAACAAGCAGAGCCTGACAAAGTGCTGGGGATTTGCACCTGTGGAATGGGGAGAACCTGGCACAAGGGGAGGTCTTTCCTCCTTAGGTAGTGCCTCCTGCCCCAGAAACCCCCAGGAAGGGGTCTGGGAGGTCCTCCTTTCCAGCACTGACCAGCCTTGGCAATACTTCTCAAGTGACCCTTCTTACATGTGTTACCTGGATACATAAATGAGTATATATTTTTTACATATATATATATGAAATATATGCCTTGCTCCTCCTATATAAATAGCTGTGTAGTATTGGAATTGACTGCCTGCTAGAGGCATGTTCAAATTGTTATCTGTTGTGCTTCATTGTAGCTTCTTCAGAGGAGGTTGAAAGTTGATTTTATTTTATTTTTTCATTTCCAGTGTCTTTGAGAGCAAATAAAGAGCCCAGAAATGTAGATAAATCACTGGAATTATTGCAAGAAGTATTGACTGGAGTGAAAAATTTTTACTTCTTTTTTTCATGGAATTTGGCTCTTTTTTGTTGAAGTCTTTTTTTCTATTTGCCTTCTGAAACTAGGTAGAAGTTGTTGATAACCTTCTGCTTGTTGTTTTCTCATCCAGCAATTATTAGCATTTAGCTTTAGGGAGATCTGCAACCCACCACCTTTTTTTTTCCTTAACTTTGTCATGGAAGAAGCAAATTTTGTGATTTTGACATGCATGAGAGTTGAATATAATTTCTGACTAAAGGAATGATGCTGGAATTCATGGGCCAGAATGTCAGCTGATGACAAAACAGCATAGTTTGAACTTTTATTGCCTATTTGCTGCCAGCTGAATTGATGTGACTGTACTTCCCTAGCAGAGCAGTAACAGCTCAGTTGTGCTGTCTCTGACCTGCAAGTATCTCACAGTATCTTGTGTTCATCACCTCCCTGGGACGGGGTGGACATTCTGAGGAAAAAGAGCGTTAACATGCAGGGGAAAAATTCTGTATTCCAAGATCTGCCATTACCAGCTGTGGGACTCATTGTGTGTCAGTAAGTTGGGTTTTGACTTGAAAGAGGCTTTTGTCTATGGGTGTGTTGGCAGTAGCAGGGGGAGTGTGACAAGATGCAAACCTGAGCCATGAGGGGTTGCTCCAGAGCTTGGCACGCCTTGTGGCCTCACAAACATTGCTGAGGGCAGCAGCAAGGATGACACATGGCTGCAGACTTGCTCTGGCAGGTAGAGAACATGGCAAGAGGCAACCCCTGCTTCATAAGCGTATGTTGCACTGCCTTTTCTCTTGTCTCAGGCAGCAAAAATCTGATTTTCGGCATTAGGAGATGGCCAGAAGGCCAGAACATGTAAAAGGATGGAAAAAATGAAATAGGGTCAGGAGCTAGGAGTGAAAGGTTGATTGCTTGGAAGTGCTCTCCCGCAGCATGGACCATGGGCAAGCAGAAATAAATTGTGGGTATGAATAGAAAATAGTTGCTTATGAGGAGTTTAATTAAGGGTTCAGACGATGAAATAAGGAAAAAGATATATTTGTCCTAATTTTAATCTTTGTTTATATTTATATGGACTTAGAAAAAATGTTCTATATTGTATAACAGAGAACAAATGCAGAAGAGAAAGAACAGCTAAGTGCTCTGTGTCTCTGCCTGCTATTTTAACTAGAGGTCCTCAGGCTGACATGGGTTTGTATCATCATTTGCTAAGGATTCTGTGCTTTTTAAAAAATTACTAGCTAGGTCACAAACTCATTTTGCCTGTCATCTCCTGGATGAAGGAAACAGCATGATTGTTGAAATAATTGTTAAATGGCTGATGTTGGTGCCCCTTGGTCAATTTAAAATACTAATCTTACCTTTTTAGGGTATTGAGTGTTATTACATGGATGGGTAACAGTTCTTCTCTTGGGTTTGGTTCACTATTTTTGTTTGTTGAAACACTGGCAAAAGAGACAAGTTTTTATTTTCTTTTTTTGGTATGCAGAAAGTCCAAGTTGCAACATTCAGGACATGGGCTTTTCAAAAATATGATGGAGTCTTAGGGCAGGAACTAAGTTGATTTCCTGCCAGATCTGAGCTGTTGCCTGGGGAAAACAAGCAATAGAGGAAAGGCTACAAAGAGAATATTTTTTTTTCTTGACAGCTGGCTAATCTATCTGAATTTGGAAGGTCATAGTCAGAAGGCATAGAAGGAGTAATAATAGCAAAGTGTGTTTTAGAGAATGCCCTGCTGCTTTATGGCTATTAGGAAAATACCACAGGAATGAATTTTTAAAAATAGCTCAGCATTAGAGGCACAAGGGGTGTGACTATGGCTGCAGGAAAATGTTCTAGCGTCTTTGTTCCCAAAGTCAAGAAATTGCTGTTTGCTTAATATTTATCTGGAGAAGTAAATTGGCCTCTCGTGCCAGAGAAAACAGTGTTTGGGTTCAGCAAGTCCTGAGGCAAAGAAACTTTATTATTGTTTGGGCAGGATCTGGAAAACGCTGCCAGGTGCAGTGCCTGATACCCAACTTGAATGTTCCTTGTAGATGGGGAGGCCTAAACTTAAAACTTTAAAGAGAAAGGCTTTGATAGCCTGTTTTTCATCAAAAGCTCAAGACCACAGCAGCAGCAAAGAGATGGGAGATGGAGAGAAAAAAGTTGAGGTCTTGGAACAAACTGGAGGGTAAAATGCTTTTGGAGAAACTCTGAAAGCTTTGTGGTGAGGAGGAGGAAGAGGAAAAGTAAGTGTGAGGGGGTGAGAGATGCAGAAGGTAGGAAGCTGTACCCCCACATGGTGTGCTGTGGTGGTGCTTCATGGGCTGCCCATCTGGGAAGGCTCAGAGGCAAATGGGAATTCTTCCAGTGCGATTTGTAGGGACTTAGTTTGAATCTGTTCATACCTGGAGGCTCCAGCCCTCACTGAAGCTGGGGCAGAAGTGGCAGGATTGGGTCCTGCCAAGAGTCAGAGCCTCAGCTGGGGCTGGTAGTGAGCAGCACAACCTCTCCACCAGCCCAAAGGGTTCAAATGACTGGAATTAGAGGAGGCAGCTTGAGGAGGCATTTTACAGGTGAGAGTATTTCAAGTGCAGTGTTTATACAACTCATTGAAGAGCTTTTGATAGATTGGTGGCACTGTGGGCTAGACTGCAAGCTCTGCCGCAAAGTAGTAGAGTCCTGAAATGTGAGGCTGCAAGAGCTCTCCCTTTGTCTTGTCCTCATGCTACCCTGGTTTGTGTTGGTGCAAATGCAATGTTTAAGTAGCTTTGTTTAATTGAAGAATCTACTCTAGAGCCCTTGCAGTGGTCTGCATATGAGATAGGAGTGACATTTTGCACCTAGGTAGGAAGAAAAGCAGCTGTGGTGCACAGTAGAATGTGATAGAGAATGGAGAGATGTTGCATTTCAATTCTTTGATGTGGGCAAAAGAGATCATTCATTTTCAGATACAAGAGAAATAAGATTTTAAACAATATTTCTTACTTTGAGTAAAAACTCCATTTACAGCATCTGCTTTGAACTGCTGCTTGGATGTTTGTTTCTGGAGAACATGCAGTGAGTTTCCCAACTGCTTGGCAAGGGACAGGATCCTGTTAAAAATTAACTAGAGGCTGAGATAAATCACATACAAATAGCTCAGAGAGTGTGCTGAATCCATCAGTGTCTGATGTAGTTGCTTGTGTCACGGCTGCCCAAGTTCCTTGGTAACATGTTTTGGTTTTCTTAGCTTTGAGATGCCCTGTCCAGCAGTTCCTTCCGGACAGAATGTCAGATGCATTTCTTTGAGCAGCATTTTAATGTCTCACCTGACTCTGAAAAAGGGACGAGTGAAAAAGTTCCAGGCTTCCGGAAGTCAAAGACTTGTTAATACAGTTTCTCCCCTTCAATAATGCTGGATAACAGAAGCTTTTAATTGTGTTACTGCTTTGAGCTAGCTGCTGTTGCAGGTTAGGCTGGTTGACCTGAGTCTCTGTGGCTGAGGTCCAGAGGACAGTGTGGCAGAATTTGTGAGTTCAAGTGAATGGCACTTACCTACTCTGGGTGCACAACATAAGCATTTGCTCACTTCTCTTATCTGTCCTGTGGGTGAGTTTACTCACCTTCCTTACGGCAGTATGAAAGAGGGTGTGGAGAGGTGCACAGAGAAAATTTTTACTCATCCCTTGAATGTGTTCAGGGAGCTCACAAGCAGCCTGACCCCCTCAGCTGAAAGGCTGGTGG
Source organism: Hylia prasina (assembly GCA_013397195.1). Classification (NCBI taxonomy): domain Eukaryota; kingdom Metazoa; phylum Chordata; class Aves; order Passeriformes; family Sylviidae; genus Hylia; species Hylia prasina. Next base: position 70,971 of record VYXD01014426.1, on the reverse strand, counting down.
GCAAGGCTTGAGACCACTGGAGCAGCCTGTGCCTGCTCTGCTGCAGCTCTGTGCAGTTTCCTTATGTGAGTGCAAGACCTTTCTCTTCCCAAATGGAGTTGTTGCCACTGAAACATGAAGGAGGGGTTGTCTGTATTAAGTGTCAGGACAGAGCCATCATTCCAAGGATACTTTTAATAACCAGGTTTGAAAATCCCCCTCACACAATATTTTGCATGCTGTAGGATTACCTTGTAGTTGCTGTTGGCAGCCTCATGCAGTTTGGAGATGCTGTGTTCCCAGGCTGTTCCAGGCAGACTGGCTGTTGGAAAACTCACAAGTCTGCCAGTTCAGGGCCAGAAATGGAGTCCAGTTGTTTTGCAGTTGTATACTGCTGAGTGCAAATTGCAGGATTTCTTTCATTCTTCATTTGTGCCTCCTGTAGTTTCATGCATAGCTGCTTCTTGTAGTGTCACAGTTCCAATCTGTCTGCTGCATGCTCAGGATATTGCCTTATATGGGGGCGTTGTGTGGTTTGTTACCTGCAGACTCGGGCTCAGTTGCAGTACACAGGATTTCAGTGGGAGCTGCAAGTGCAGAGGATGGTATGGAATGGGTCTCCTCTGGTGAGGGTCTCTCTTTATGGAGGAAGCAGACTTCCATATCAGGGAAGGAAAAGCTCCTTACCTTCATTAGGGCACACAAAAGTTTGAATTTGCCCAGAGCTGATACCTCTGGAAAAACCTGAGAGAAAAACAAAGAGTTCTACACATTAGGGACCACCTGGTCACAGCCAGCCACAGAGAGAGGTAGTCATGGTTTGTGTTTGCTGCAATGCCAAGCACACTCTTTGGACAAAGTGGGGAAGGGGTGGCTGAGCAAAAGATGAAGAACAGTGTTATGAAGAACTTGTGTGAGAGGCTGTGGGCTGGAGCTCTGTGGCCAAGCTGTAGTTGAATCCTTACAATTCCTGTCTAGCTCTCTAACTGCCAGCGTAATCTGATCAAAGGCTATAAGGTGATGAAGGCATTCCTGATGTACCATGTACTTTCTCTGCCTATGTTTTGTATTAATGTAATATTTTTTCAAGTCTGTCACATATCTTTATTTAGTAAGCAAATTACTCCGAAAAAAAACCTGGCAGAGCAGTTCACAGTGAATTTCATAGTGAGGGTGCCAGGGCTGTTTGCTAATACACAGATGAGCTGCCAGAATGCCAAGGTCTCCTAACCCCCCAGAAAGCTGCCTGATGTACCTTGTGAGTAATTAAACATCACTCAGTTCTAAGAGACAACCTTCAGTAATAGAGGTCACCCAACTATAATACCTTTAAAATCAGGACAGAGCCTGGCATGTGACAGGAGAGTGACTGAATTGCTCACAGTTTAATGAGCCCTCTAACTATGCAATACAGGTTCCTGGTTCCTATGTAAATTGATGTGCACCATAGATTTGTGGATTTTATTACTAGTGAGCAGTTCCAGTGGCTTCAAACCCTGTGTATTCACAAACAGCTAAAGGAATCCCCGTGACTATAAGAAAGAATCATCCACGTTCGAGAGAGAACACTCAGCATTGGGAAATGGAAGCTTTGAAGAGCTCCAACAACTTTGGTCCTCCAGCTGATCCAGGAAACTGAGGTAAGATGACAACATTATTTGAGCCAACTCAGAACTCCAGAGGGATGTAAGTCAAAGTGCCTCTCTTGGAGACCCCTGTGAATCCTCTTAATCAAATTTCTTGCCATTATTTTCCTAATTTAAAACATAGCTGGCACTGCTCACTAGTTATTTGCATTTAGCTCTCTACTCATACTGTGCTGGATGTCAGGATGGTCTTTGCTGAGGATTCTGGTGGTGTCATCACCAGCTGAGGTAGCACACATTGCATGAGCTCCTGAACGAGGAGCTCTTGCTTTTGTGCTAGACTTGAACCCAGGGGTGTGAGAGTCAATTTTCATTGGAAGGTTGGTTTTTTGTTCTATGCTGTTCAAAGATGCTGGTACTGAAGTCGATTGTACACATGCCACAGTAATCCTGCTTCACACATAAGGGAATTCCGTCTTTAACCATTCTGATAGAGGAAAAAATCTGCTGAGTGAGTCCACTTCTATAATTTTTTTACCTAAAATGGGAGCAGCACAAAAGGCAAGCAAAAAGGTGATGTGGTCCCTGTTTCTGCTGGGGCACTGTGGTATCAAAACAGTGATGGTGTCATCCTGAAATTCCTTGAGAGCGTCAATTTCAAATTTGAGCACTGGTGTTGCATACAAATGCAGTAAAATCATTCTCTGCATATACTTTTTCTGTCCAGGTGTTTGCCAAACTACTCATGAGTCTATCAATAAGGATAGGAGTCTGAAACAAGAACATGGGCTGCTGAAATGCATGGCAAGTTAAAACCTGGGAGAAAAGTGTCACAGAGGACTATTCCTGGCCTGAAGAGAAGGTAAAAATTCAAGGCATTAAGTTAAAAAATTCTTGGGGAAGTGCTGTAGTAACTCATGGTCAGAGGAAAGCAGGATTTGGTTGTGTCAGAGAGAGAAGCATCCTTACCCAAATGGCTTCCTTGCTCAAACATGGAATACAGGTTTGTAAGAGGTCACACAAGTGCACAAGGAGCAGTGGTACAAAGAGCTGAGCCCCTAGAATGTGATTTGATTCATTTTGGATTTACAATCCTGAAAACTTATGTGGGGCTGGTTTCTGAAACCTAGAGGTGGTTCAGTCTGGACTGTTGAAAAGTTGTCTTTGTGCTCCCTGATGGTCTTTGGTCTGTTGGCATTTTAAACAAATGGAGCATTACAGACATTCCAAATGCATTTCCTCATGTATCGCAAGGTCTGCTTGATGCAGTAGGTGGGGTCTGACAAAGGAATCTCCTCAAGCTTTGAAAGTTAATGCAGTGATCTTTCAAATCATTACTGAAACTTACCAGTAAAATGTCTTGCATTTCTTCCTAAAGCTGCAGGTTTACACCAATTCATTCTTCAACTTTTTTTGTTTTTAATTGACATAGAAAATCTGAAGTCATAAAACGCCATGTGACTACAAGATGTCAGGATAAAACAGCAGGTGAGAAAGTGTTTTAAACACCAGGAAAATGTCAATAATTTGGGTGTTGGAGAGAGATCTATAGAAACAAAAATTTGCATCATATTTAACTGGACCTCACTTGCTAATTAATAACTATGTGTAACATTCACAATTAAAAATTTAAAGACAGCTATAGTTCCTTGTTGCAAATTTTAGAGGCAGATTGAACAACTTTCAAGGTGAGTGTCACAATGCATTGCTAAAATCAAGAGACTTAGGATCAAGCTATCTTTCTGATTAATACTGTGCTTCATTTGTAAGGAGAAATAACTTCTAATGGGATGTATATAGAGAGCCCTGGCACATGGGTTAAAGGCAACTGCTACTGTGGCAGCTTTTCTCCAGCAGAAAAGAGCAGGATGATGGAGGCTGCTGACATAAATCTTTTTCTGTTCAGGGTTGTCTTCTCACGACTACCTGAGTCTTATGAGGGCAGTTATTGTAATCTCCAACTATGGTAAAATCAATGTTGACCTCCAGGTGCTTTATTGAAGGAAACGTAGGGAAGCTTTTCTTCAGAATGAATTGGCTTCACTAAAAACACTCACTAGTGATTTAGTGACATGGCTCTGATGAGAGATGAGGGCACTGTATACAATGGAATCTAGAACCAAAAATCTTGTCTTGGTCCCTTCCATCCAGCTGATTTTGACATCAGCAAATTCATAAATGCACACTGCCACTGGTCCCAGTACCTGTCATTTACAAAGAATCTTATTTTCAATCTCTTTGGGGAAAAAGTTGAACATGTCTTTTAAAAACATACATTTATAAACTGGCAAAAGGTTAAACATTTGATAAATATTTTCATGGTTTTTTTGTGTAATTTATTCTGCTTGGTCAAGTTTGTAAGTGGGAATTTCTATTACCTATTTACTAAATCCAAAACTATAATCTACTTCATAGGAAGACCTCAGGCCATATTTTCATCCCTTTCTTGAGGCTCATATGGAAAGTGCAGCCCTGGCTGAGGTGTGTGACTGGAGGGAGCTGCCTGAAAAGCACCTGGGGAGCAAGAACTGGAGAAGGACCCTCACAACAGAACTCCTGAGTGACCTCACCTTGTCTGTTCAAAAGATGGAGAGAAGGCAACACAGAGTCACAGCACAACCAGCTTTGGAGGTGAGTGACCAACAGCTTCCCCAGAGCTCAAAAACACTGCTGAACTCCTGCCTTAGTCCTGCAGCTGTCATAAGGCTTTACAGGTACATGTTTTATTGTAGCAATGAAATGCACTGATAAAACAGAGACCTGAATTTCCCCCCTGTCACCTGAGTACTCATTGCTGTCTACCTTCTGGATTAATTCAGATTCTGGGTTCTAGGGGCCATTTGTAAAAGTGGCAAAAAGCTCTGACAGTCCTGCATCGACAGGGGTTCCATTTTAACTGGGGAATCTTAATCAGAGAAAGCTGTAGTAAAATGATGAACCAGACTCAAATTTGTTAATCTTATATTCCTTGGCCTCCAACAGCAATTTGTGCTGGTTGAGTCAGAGTGAGGAACTATGGTAGCTGCTCCTTCTTGTAAAACAGACATCTAATATTGCAGAAGCTCTTAAATTACCTGTGAGACATCCCTTAAAGTTAAGTTGAAAATTGTCATTCTTCCTTCTGAATAATAAATATAGTGCTCTCTTCATATTACAGTGAAATGTATTTTGATTTTTAAAGCTGGTAATGAGAGCTATTTCACTCTGGGATTGTCATCTTTTGTTTCATTTCACTGCAATGAAAATTGTGACTTTCAGTCTAGAAATGAAAACAAGATTCCCAATTAGTAGCAAGTAACAGTCTCTTTTACTGATTACTTTAAAATAAGGACAAGGTATTTCAACTATTCACAGATATTTCTGACATATCACAAAGTAACATATGAGAAAAAGATCATAATCATATTCAAAGCAAAATACTTTAAAATTTAATGTTTACAAACACATTGCTTTTTTCCTTTTCAAAATGTTTGCTGATACAGTTTTGCAGGAGACTCTCTGTTTGGTCCCACACATTTTTGCTCTACACACCATGTTTTGTCCCAGGAGATGAATGGGAAAAAATATTTTCAGACTGGTACTTTGTCAGGAACAGGGATTTGGGATATGACCTCTAATGATCTTGCAAATTTGTGCCTGTGAACTTTGTACAGGACTGGACATGCTATGCAGCTGACATTTATTTTACACTGTATTTAAGTATTTGAAAGAACTGAGATCTATTTTTCTTTTGAACCTTTAAGGCTGCACCACTAACAACATTTTACCAATCTCTTGTAATTTTCTTAAATGTTACAATTATTTTGTCAATTTTAGAATTGCTAACAGTGATGATGATGCCCACTTAAAAAATTCCAAACCAAACAGAAGAATTCCCTGGAAAACTGCACAGCACACGCATGATACGTAACTATAAAATCAGTCCAAAGTTTTGATAAATACTTAGTTCCCACTAGAAGTAACAGTTGTTCTAGTTGTAAAGAATAAAATGCCTATTATATACAGAAGGTTGGGTGGCGTGTGGACATTTGACAAAGACCACTCGAGGCATTTCATGGTCTGAACAGTTTGTCCAGTGTTAATGCAGCTGCCCTGTTTCCTCATGCTTAGGCTTGTGCCACCTGTGGGAAGGGATCATTCCTGGCAGTGTCAACGGGCTCAACCTTACAAGAGCCAAGTTCATCTCCTGGCTGCTCAGTCTTCAGCTGAACCAGGAGCCTCTTGCAGGACTGAGAGCCCTTTAGGGCTTGCTTGTGAGCTCGATGCAAACTCGTACAGCATTTTCAGATGCCAGTTTCCATCAGGTGAACGTTTGGTCTTTTGCCTTCAGGACGTTCCAACAGGAAAAACTGTTAAAATGCACCAGCATTTTTCAATGAGCACCATTAACTGACTTTGATAATTTGGCATGAGCAGCAGTATTGAAGAAGATGCTGAACTCATCTTGTACAGAAAGAAAGTACAGCTGCCAATTACTCTGCAACTACAGCCTGTAAATACTAAAAACATAAATATGTTAATCATACACATATACACAAAACACAGCAGTAGCAATATTACAGGATGCAATGCCTACTCTCTATAACTGGTTTTGGTTAATACAGATGCAACAGCAAAATAAATGCTATTTCATATATGAAAAACCTTTCATCAAAGGTCAGTGACAGTAAGCCAAAGTTCAGGTCCAGGCTGTCACCACTCCAATGTGACTCACACAAATTAATCAATGAAAGATAGCACTATGGGATGATAATGGCTGTCAGTTAATACTGAAACTTTGAGATGGAGCTTTCTTTTGCTACCATTTGTAGCTAGTTCTCCCTTTTTCACAAGAGCTCTTTCTGTGAGCACTCACCAGACTTAACAGGGGACAAAGTAATTACATACAAAATACAATTTAGGAGTAAGGATTAATAGAAAGAACCAGCCTGAGATTGGATTTCCTCAATCCTGGGAGGTGCTCTCCATGTATTTAAGTGAAATTTCCATGAGATTGCACTTAGCAAACTACTAAGAAGTTGTTGCTCTCCCACTTTTTTTTTCTTTTCCATGCAGTTCTGTTTCAAAGTTTGGTGGGAATTGCATGACAAGGGCAAGAGGAGATGACTGCTGGTCCATTGTCTTGGCTAATGCCCTTCAGAGCAGCGTCCTCTCCTCAAGACCACATCATCTAGTCCAATATCCCCAGATCTTCCTCTCCCTTTCTCTCCTCTGAAAATAACCTAGAAAGAGAAATAGAACATTTTGAGTGGGGGATAAAAAAAAAAAAATTTACACAGAGATAATTATTGTTAGAGTAGGTCCCTTGAAAATCACTACCATTCAGTTGCTTTTGGGTTTTAATTAGCTAGAAAATAAAACTTCCACATTTCTTCCTGATTTCTCTTTGGCAGAGGCCTTCTCTATTACTTACGAGTTTACCCTCACTCCCTGATCTTTGGATAAGTGTCCCAGTGGTTCAGGTCAGCAGCCCCAGCTGCCCATGGTGGCTGGAAAAGATCCCAAACTCAAGTGTGGCATGAGGCAGTTCCTGTCTGTGGTGCAATGGATGGCAGCCCATGCTGACATCTACTGCCAGGGGCTCAGGACAGGCAGGGGACAGTGCTAAGGGGGACTGCCAGAAGTATATATTTAGTGGAAAAAAAAGGTAAGAATATAGCAGATGTATTATTCACCTGTTACAAATGTCCTCATTCTCGGTCTGACATTCATTTACAGCTAACAAAGTCAGGTGTCTTTGCTACTGTTGCTGAGGTAACTTTTCTAGAAAATCATCTGCAGTAATTACAGACTTCATATTCATTTTAGAGCTAGACACTGTGTATGTCTTGTAGCCTGCTCCCATCATGAACATTATGATGTGTGAGCTTTTCAGAGCACCTGGCATTTAAGTCAGAGTAAAACAGGCCCTAAAATACCCAAGCTACTTCTTCAGATCTGAAATAAAAACAGGTTCAAGAATAACATTGAGATTTTGATACCAGTTAACCACACAATGTTTCTAAAATTTCCAGGTATTGAGAGACTCTCCATGGCACCTCAGGTAGCTTCTTTTGCTTGCACAAAACCATTTTATGTTATGGGAATTGTTAGGTCATCATTCACCTCCTTAGCCTGATCAGCTGCAGGGATGCTAAGGGGCATAAAACCACTTCTGACTGCACATGTAATCTCCCAGCATTACCAAAAATTACTTATTTTCAGTATCTTTGCCCTGGTTTAGCCAGTTACAAATCCAGCCAGGGGATGATTCTTCCTGTTTCATGGCACTGTATTATTCAAAGCATTATTCATGAGGAATCTTGATACAGGCCTTTTTTTTGAAATCTCTATAGAGTATGCCTCTGTCCATGAGGCTGTTCTTTCCTAGATGGTGATTCCCTTAAAATGGGCTGTACCAGGTAGCTCAGGAAATGACACAGTAGTCTGTACTATGAGTCCATTTCTGTAGCTGGGATTTCCTTTTTTTTCTTGTGCACAAAACTAATTTTTAAAAATGCACAATAAATGCAGTGAAATGCAAATTCATCCGTCTTGTGATTCCATTGGCAGAGATCAAAGTAATAAAACAGAGTGAAACTGAGCCCAGAAGATGAACACTGCAGTGCTGCACCATTTACATGTCTTCAGCTTTCATGCAAAAACCCAAAAAGCCAACAACACAATCATCAGTACTTACACTCTTGATGCCTAGTGCTGGTAAAGTTATGTGTGTCTGTCTCCAGCCATGGCCACCACTTCTTCCCCAGACAGCTGGGCCGTGAGCACCATTTTTCCTTACAAAGACTTGGAGGGCACCAGAATGCAGCCCGGGCACCTTGTGCCTGAAGGACAGACACAGCTCTCCAGCCTGAGCCATGTGACCCAAGGGCAGGATAAGATGTGCTACTCTTCCTTCTTTGCCCTTGGAATCAGAGATGGTAAGGTACTGTCCCCCTGCAGTGGAAAAAGCAGTTAGTTTGGGGCATTTGTTTGGGGTTTTTTGACGCTGCTAGGTTGCAGGACCAAATGCACAAGAGTTATTGAAAATAAATAAAGGGATCCACAAGGCCCAGGGAGTGTAAAACAAGGCATACAGAAGCAGAACCAGTGCATCTGCCTCCTACAGGGTAAGATTTACAGTGATGCTCTTCTCTCTACATCAGCACCAGCCTGGGTGTTGCCCATCTATTTTTTTTTTTTTTGACAAAAGTAAACAATACCCCTCTCAGTAAGTAAGCAATACCCTCAAAAACTAAAACCTCACGTATTCCATCATTTCTGACAACTCCTTGGACACTGCATGACTTTAAACCCACAGCGATGCTAAAGCTATCCTGCAAATTTATGCACCTTTCAAGCTGTAATGTTTTGCTGTTGGATAGATAACAGAGACCAGAATAAATGCTGTCATGTAACTGAGCTATGTCTCTGTCCCTTTGCTTTTGTTTGGGAACTGTGTTAACAGGCTAAGTCTCGAAGCATATCCATTTGGAACCCTGACAGCCTCTTTTATTTAACTGTAATTTAAACTCTTAATCTGGATTAGATAGAGAAAGCAAGAAACAGTAATGATTTCCACATGGCTGTTAACCCCAAATTCTAACAGGAGGAAGTTGTCAGTGAACATACATACTCAATTCAAAACCCTATTATTATCTCTTATGTATGAAGTAAAGGTGCCTTCCAGAAAACACTCAGAACATGAGAAGCTAAGGAGCTCTCAGGTATGGCAACATCAATTAAACCTAAAAAGAAAAAAAGCACCTTTCACACCAACATTGAGAACTATACTAAATGATATTTCACATCTTGGAGAAAACTGAGACCTACATGAGTTGTTTGTACTTTTCATTAAAGCTTTTGCAAGGTGGGTGAAACCTTTAAAATATGAAAAAGGGAAAACGGTTCAAACAAACCCCCCCAAACTTATCTTACACTGAATCTAAGAATATCTTTTAGGTGATTGGAGTTTACATATTTTTTTTAATGGAAAAATGCCACCTCTACCTTAAGTTAATTAATAAAGTGGCATTTTTAGGCTCCTTAGTTAAAACCAAAAGTTTAGAAATATTGGGGGTTTGTAATATTGTTGACATACAGAGTTAAACAGGATAGAAAAATGTTTTTTCATTGTCTCCCTGCTACTACTCAAACAGAGCATTATTTTTTGAAAGCTTCTCTTTGAAAGTCACAATGAGTTCCCTCAAAAGCTGTAAGATTTAATTACAATGTACCAGGGCTTGTCACACACTTAAAAGGAAAGCCAAGCTGGTCTCCAATTCACTACTTCTACACAAGTTTTTAAGTTCTTTGGTCTGAATGAGATTTAACACAGCAAAGTATTATGCTGCTGTCTGGGCCTCTAGATCAGCATTTAGCCATGAAGTGGGATCCATTTGTCCAAGGATCTGTTAAAGCCTTTTGGTGGGTATTTTCCCAGGGAGAATTTTTTTTCTTTTTTTTCTTTTTTTAATGTATTGCTTTTGCAGCAAGGTCACTAATTGCTAAAATAAGCATAATAGAGTTTAAATAACTGTACCTGTTTGCTGAAGATACAATTATACCACTATGAAAGTACTGACTTATTAAGTGCATCATTTTCAGATAGTTACTGTGGCAGAATCCAATCAATAGGAAACAGATGTAGATAAGCCCAAAGCAAATATATTTGTAGGCAAGCCCCTGCAGGAAAAGGTCCCCTCAAATCAGCATTTTCTGCATGCAAGATAAGCTTATAATGCTTCAGCACAGGACCTTTCAAAATGCAGATTCTGATTAAGCAATACATAGCAAACCTTGCAAGGTGAGAGCAAGCAGTCAGGAACAAGCTGTGAAAATAAATCCTTTCAACAAGGTATTCCAGACTGGAAGGGGTGGGTGGGTGACTTCAAGGGACTAGTTTTAACAGGTTATGTCAACAGCAGCAGAACATACACAGGAAATAAAAAGCTGAGCCTGTCCCTGACTACTGGGAAGCACTGCAGGGAAAAAGTGTGACAAAAAAGAGCCAGTTAAAAAATCATAGTTCTTAGTTCTTAAAAATCAGGAATTTAGTATGTATTACCAATAATTTTTGAGTACAGATAATGAATATGCTTTGAGTAACTAACTTTAAAAAATACACGTAATTAATAATTTTTTTGAAATAATGGATTTAAACATCCATTTTTTTTAAGTGCCACTCTGCAGGCAGGAGACAGCTGCCTGTTTTCTCATCTGCAGGAGGAAGGAGCTCTGCTGTCCCAGTCATTCCCAAGGCTTTTCAAGAGTCATAAGGAGCTCCTGAAGTAGCAGAGCAGCCTGTGTGGGGGGACCCCTGCCCAGGCAGTGAAGACAGCACTTCCACTGCGCCGGCCAAACAGCCTGGAAAAGGTGCCAGGTCACCTGCTGTGGTGCCAAATGACTGCCCCAGCAGCATAGGGCAGACAGCTCTGACAGGGAGGTGCATGAGGAAAATGCCTCTCCGTGCCCTCACCCTCCCTCCTCCTAACCTGCACCACTGTCCTGCCTGAGAGCGCAGTTCTTTTCTTCCGCAGGCTGCCCTCCCTCGCACAATGTCGGCTTTGTGCACTTCAAAGGCTGCTCCTTGGGGAGGCAGTAATCCCATCATTACGGACAGCCAGGGACGTGTGTCTAATCCCCGACACTGTGGGGCAGGCAAGGGCAGCAACCTCCCAGTGCCACACCAAAAGCAACAGGAGACAAAATACATCCCACTTCCTGGCACAGCAGAGGTGGGAGGCAGGGAAGGGGTGTTCCTGGTGCTGATGCCAGTCTCCTGCCCTGCAAGCAGCACTCCCCTCTAATGTTTGGTGCAATGTCACTTTTTATCATTCCAAATAATCCCATTTTCAGAAGCTCTGAGTTCCAGCACTTAACTTGTCTGCCTTCCATTTACTTAACATTTTTTCAATATACAGATTGATTTTATTGAATTCTACTCCACATTGCAGCAAAACAAAGCCTATTTCCACTTTCTATAATTTTGCTAGTGATAGGGAGATAATTATGTATAAATGATAGTTTGAAAAATAAGCTTTGCTTCACCATAAGTAAAAGTTGTTCTCTAGTCCATAATCTTTCAGATTCCTTTAAGACAAACTTTTGCTGACTACATTTACTATTCCTTCACAGACATTCCTATTTTAAAGACGTCAGCAGAGATAAAAGTGTAAATTTTCAACTGCTCTTTCACATTGGGAATCCTCAATTTTGCTCTTCATACACAGAAGAGGCATCAGTGTGAAATATATCCCAGAACTTAAGGGAACAGAAGCTGTCTAATTTGTCCTCAAGCAGGAACTGTCATCAACCTCAAGCCTGGGAGGTTCTTCAGCTGCAGGATGTGATTGTACACAGATCACTTACCTGATGCATCTCTCACTGGCTCCCAGTGCAAGTCATCATCTTTGTCCTTGATCCATCCACAGAGTCCACTGTCAAAATCACAGCTGTGCACCAGCACACCTGGCAGAACACAGCAGGAGGTCACCAAAAACCCCCAGAAGTGATTCCCATTGTTTTGGTTTTCAATTTCCCGTGTGGCTGACACTAGCAAGTATGAAAATTAAATGTACAAGAAGGAGCCCCAGGAAAAGAATCTGCAAAAATACTAAACCAGTAAAAAGGACCCTTGTATTATTAGCAATTCATGCTACTTTTGTGCTGAATCTTTTAGGAAATAAAAATGTACGGTTCACATAGGCAAAGGGTTGGTTTCACATGGTTTTATAAAGCACAGTTTAAAAGAGGGGCATAAGGTGTAGGAGTCCTGAAAAATGTATAAACCCCCAAGAAATCTCAAAAACTCATAAACATAAACCCTAGGTCCTGAACAGGAGACATGGTCTTTACCTGGGTCATCGTTTGCTTCAAATTCATCAGCTGTAATCCCTCTTTCAATTTCAAGTATTTCAAACAGATTATTGCTTACTCCAGGCTGGCGTGGAACTGTGAGAAAAAATGAATGAGATAAGGAAGTAGGTCACTAACTAGCTTTATCTCTAACAAAAACCAGCAGAGCAGCTCTGGGCATTGTGCTTTTCCTGTAGATTTCAATATATTTAATTATATTTAACACGAAGACTCATAAACTTTATGCCTATGTGATTTATGATTTGTGTAGTAACATTAACTCAGGCACTGTAAAAGGTGATTTCAAATCTCCTAAAGGCCCTTTGGATGAAAGCTCCTTTTCAACCAGGGGGGAAGGCTTTAACCTCGAAGCACACTATTCCTCTCCAAATATATTTTCAGAGATAGTGGTTTCTCAATCAAATAAAGCCCCATGAAAGTCCTCACTCAACCCTTCCACAGATGTTTATAGGAGAACCTTGCCAGGAGGCAGCAGTACTTGGAAAAGGCTCCACCTGCACTTAACCTTTAAAATAGAGCTGAAGGTACATCCATCTATCTGCAAAGGATTGGAGCTCCCAAAACGGTTATCAGGGTTGTACTGGGAGCTGGGAAGGAGGAGCTCTAGTGGAAGCTGGAATTCAACTCTAATTATACTTCTTGCTTTCCAGCACAGCCTGTCCTTCAGCTGCTGCTCCCAGCTGCAAGGAGAAGGAACAGCTCTCGGTGATGAAGAGGCCCAGAGGTTATTAGACATTCAGCATCCAGGACAACCTAAAATTTATGAGGTCTTTGTGGAAGTGATGGCTGCCAAAGTCAGGTGGCTACAAGGACTCCCACGTACTTTTGAAGATGCTGTGCCAGTCTGTGTAAGTTTCACACAGATTTCTTGCCTGATAGACAGCTGCCAGCTAGAGATAAACAGATTGTACTGACTAGAGCTGTCCTGGAAAATTCCTCTTTTAGAGGCAGGTCTAATGCATAATTCATTACAGTAGTAATCTGTTTCAGACATGTCCTCAGATTTTATAGGCACCTCTGACACCTAAGGTGTTTGTAAGGGTCTTATCTATTAAAAACTTGACATGTTTTCCATTTGCAGTGCTAAAATAACTATTAATGTCTCTATAGAACAAGTGAGAACAAGAAGAATGAAGATAACTGAAAGGACTGTTGTTTTCACGAAGTCAAATCAAAGGTTAAGAAGGAACTTCTTTTGCACTAGGTCAACAAGAAAATAGCACTGCTGCAAGAGCTCCTTTAAAGCCAGAAGACAGGAAACAAAAAAAAATGTTGAAATTAGGACAAAATAAGCAAACTGTAATGTATTTTTAAAGCACTATTGTAGGCTAGAGGTCTTAAATAAAAATTTTATACAACAAAAATAAATAGTTAAAAAGCTCAAAACCTGTTGGAAACTGATGAACCTCTAAATGTAATAGTCACTATTTGAATCATTAAGTCTCTCTTTTTTTGTTTTCTTTTTAATCCTTTGCAGATTTTAGATGATATCTATTTGCAATCTAGGATGTTAATGCTCAAAACAGCTTCAGACCTGAGGCTGACTTGGGTATTAGAGGACTGTTAATTTTTAAAGATACCTGGACTGTAAATAGCATTTTTTTTCTGCTTCATTTCACCTGGCCTGTTTTGCTTACATGATTAAAAACCTTGAGATTTAACATGAAAGAAACCTTACAGATGTGCACACTCCACACGAGCTAGGCCAATAATTGCCTTGCAGTCCATCTACACACAAATATTATATTCAAGCATATAAATCCATTGTTCACCCTGAATTATGTAGGTGGGGTAGTTGAACAAGCCCATCTATGCTGCACACCCAGGGAGCACCACCTTGCCTTTCCTCACCTCAAGGGTGCCAAGGGAAGAAGATGCTGTTTGTTTTCTATGCTGTGGAGAACAAATCAGCAATGTGCTTCAGAACTGCTGAGCACAGCACAGCAGGCACCAAAGGCTCAGACCACACTTCACAGGCAGGTAATCATAAGGTTCTAAATGAGCACTGTGGCAAAGAGCATGAAGGAAACTCTCTGCCATGCTCTAAGGTTTGTAGGGTACTCAGGGATCACAGTGTTAATGTCCTGCACACCCTCCTCCCAGTCTGTCATAGTCCTTGTTTATGGAAAACACTGCAAAAAATATTAGGAGCTTATCTTGTGAACTACTTCAGTTTACTTCTTCAAGTACCACTTCCAATGCACTGATGTTTTCTACAAACCTGAGTTACATCTGTGCACACATATAAGAATTCTCCAAATTCAAGTTGATGTATCTGCCTATAATTAAAGCTCTGCAAAAGTATTTTTTGAGAAAACTCCCTGAGAGTTCTTTCCAAACACTTTATGAACTTCTGGAAGAATGTATTGCTGTGCTTTAATACAGTCACTTCAGTGCTTGGACCTAATTACAGGAATGTGCACTCAATTTGAAACAAGGGTTACCATAAGAGATGCAGGACTCTAAATATGACCCACATGAACACTTCTTTTTGTCACGACAACCAACATGTTGAGTGGCAATCGTGGGAGAAAGTATATTTCTGCAAGCTTTCCAAGCCCTTTCTGTGTACTTTATAAAGTGTATCAGTGTGCTTTTCACTTAACTTCAATGGTTTGATAAAGCTTGTTAAATAGAAACTTGGCTGCTTTTACTTGGGAGAATTTTATAAGCTTTGAGTGAGCCAATACATCAGCACTGCCATATTCTCAAAGTTCATGAGCTAACTTCTTCATAGATGCACAAATCTGGGGGGAAATATTAAATAACTGTGATTATTAAATAAGAGCCATTTCAGATTTTTTAACTTTTGGGAAAACAATAGAGCTTTTTTTGATTGACTTGCTAATTGCTGAGATTGGGAGTATAAGAAAGTACATGTATATATATCAGCTTGTTTGCAATAAACTGAGTAACTGCTGTTTTGGTGTTACAAAACCAAAACATGGAGTGCAATTTCATGTTATTAGTAATTGTTATTACCATTAATAATGCAGTTCTCTGGCTTACAGAAAACACTGGTTTTGCACTGTAAGTACACTCCACACAGTAGTCATGACTAAGCTTCCCATTCACTAAAAACAACAACAAAAAACAACAAAGATCTTTTGACTGAATAGTTATGACTGAAAGCTGTTAAATTCCACTTGCAAAAAATTCCTGCAAGTGACGAGATCTCACACACAACTAGTAGAAAACAGCCAAAAAGTAAGGGTAGTCCAGAGGTCAGTCAGACTGAGAAAACAAGAATGAGTCCTTTTTCCTCCAGGGAAGATTTTGATGTATGCTGGGCTAAAAAGAAAGGGCAACAGAGAGATACATTTCATCCTCTAGTTCAGACACCCACAGTGTCCAGGATACATTTCATAAAACTCTACAGATTCAAATTTTGCAGTAAGAATTATTTCAGGAAGTGCTTTCATGGACTGTGCCACCCTCTCCAGCACTATTTACATATGAGGGGAGACACAACAGTGCCAGCATGCCACCACTCTGAAGTCCAGTCTTGCATTTCTTGGGCAGTTACAAGGCTCACTAAGTTCTAGTGAAATCAAGCATCTTGGTATTTATCTTTGCAGCAGGTTTTCTGCCAAGTGAGCTGCCTGCTTTTGTATGAACATCCATTCAGGAGGTGCAGAGTGCCAACTGAGTTTCAGGGAAAAAAAAGCAAAAACAAGGACTGTACAGAAGCTTGCATTTCATATCTGAGGACAAAACTTGCTGGAAGATTGACTGAGAGTGAGACTTGTTAATACTCCTAGATTTCATGAATGAACTCCAGAGTACCAACAGGAACAAAGTACCTATCATAAACGCTTAAATATAGAGACAAATACATTTTAAAAGGTGCCAGAAAAGTGAAGACAAATGAAATGCTGTTGTAAAATAATGCTACTCTAATGTTATCAAGGAATAGCAAACCCCCTATTTCTTTGCTTTTATTATTTCCTTTTTTTCAACAGCTTCAAGGATCACAAAATTGCACTTACAGCACTATGGACTTTGCAGTCACTGAAAGGAAGAAAAGAAAGAATCCAGTTTTAATCCAATCTTTACATTTTTAATAGCTGTTATGAGAAACATTTCCCAGCTCTAATCTTTTCGGCTCCTCTAAGGGCTAAGAAGAAAAACTGCTGAACTGTCTTTTAATACAGATAAGGGGGTTTGCTCTTACTATGCTGATATCTAGTATTATGCTTTAAGTTTATGCTTTTAGTGCTTATCATCCAGATCCCAATGGCAGCAGAAATTCAGTCTTATTGAGAAGTTTGCTCGACTTGTTAGAGACTTATAACTAGACAAGATTCCTCTCTACTTCACTGTAGTTTGTATCAGCCCTGAAATAGTTAAATATTAAGTTATCACTGCATTCCTCTCTCATTACCATTCCCCCCATATCCATATCAGGAGAAGATTATCCTTGGTGCCAGATTCCACTGTCTGCATCTGACTAAGTGGTTCAAAGGCCAAGTGTAGGAATTCCATGTTAAAAAATACAAATTTTTTTGTTCTGTAAAAAAGCAGCTCCCCAAAGTCACTGCAGGCTTTTTTAGAAAAGGGGTAAAGCATCTAAAGAAAAGCAACAACCCAATACCTTTCAAAAATTGCAAAGGCATTTAAATAACATTATCAGCATTTTTATCATTTGTGCTCTTTGTCACTTCTGAACAGAGCAATTTCTCTGGTCCTCAGCTCATTTCAAGTTGAGCAGCATATTCAAGAGAGCTCTAAAGTGAAATCCTAGGTCAAGTTTACTCAGTGTGCTGTATAGCAGATCAAATAACAACAAAGGGAGAAAATAGGGAGCAATGAGTCACCAAGAAAAGGTTAACTAACAAAAAACTAGAATTTGAGAGATGCTTGCAGAAAAAAGTACATTTACCCCAGCACCTTTCCTGTCCTGATGTGGATCAATCCTAAAGCACCAGGATTTGCAGGATTTGGTCTAGGATTTCTGTGCAGTAGCCACTGGCCCCTTTGCCATGGATTGCCTGACAGAAGTACCAACTATTCCATGGCAGTGCAAAGCAGTGCTGCTTCCTCCAAGTCTGGTTGAGGCTGCAGAGCCACATGGGAAAAAAAGGAAGGGAAATGTCCATTCAGCAGCAAAAGGAAGGGAAATGTCCATGCAGCAGAAGATAACCAAGCTGAAAACAAAACTTTCAGGTCTTTAGCAGATGCTAATGGCTGGGAGCACAGAACTGCCAGTGGTTGCTGGGTACAGTGCTCTCTCTGCTGGGTTTTTCCCATCTCTGTGTGATAAAACACCACATTTTGTGACTCTTTGGAATACAAAAACCCTTGGAGACACAGGAGGAAGCATACACCTAAGATGACACAAATTCTTTTCAAGATTTATAAAACTGAAGTTAAATCCTACTTCATGACCTGAGCAGATCCAACATCGATTTTTTTCTCTGTTTTCCAAGAAAATAAGAGTTCCAAGACTACTAATTGCTGCCTGTATTCTCTAGTGGGAAACAAAGAAAGGCAGCAAGAGCAAGGCTTTTTCTTCTCTTTCCAGGCAGGTATATGGGGACCACAGTGCAAATTAATTTTTGGGAACTGGCTTCTTTGCTGCCTCAACTGGAGAAGCAGTTGATGTGGGGAAATAAACCTAAAGAAGCTCAGTATAAGCTGAACAAAATTAGCTTATATCCACAACCCAGGAATATTGCAAAGACGTCTGATGTAGGTGAGACTAAAACAGAAACAGCTTTAAAGAAACCAAAGGAAATAGTTCAAAACTCCCCTTCCCTGAGGAAATACAGAGGCAAGTGAAAAAATCCACACATGTTTTTGGAGGTGGGGAGGGTTTGGCACATCCCCATAGCAGCTAAGAAGCAAGTCAAAGGTTAGCTAAACGTTACTAGATATTCCAGTTTGAAATCCTGTATTGTCTTAACGCCATGGTTGTTAACACTGTGTCTGGCTGTGAGGAATGGTTTTGGAGAGGTGCTGGCTTACATTCGGTGGGAGTGCCCTGAGCTCACAGTGCCTCACACCGAGCAGCTGCAGCCACACAGAGCCAGGCACTGCTCTCCCACACACCCTGAGCAGGGGCAGGACTGGCCAGCAGGAACGTGAAGCTCAACCCACCATCTGAATACAAATGATAGGGAGCAATGAGTCACCTGTAAGCTAACGTGAAATGTCTTTCAGCTAACTCACCTCACCTCATTTGCATGGGCCAAGAGCACCCATGCAGCCAGGTCTGCAGCCCAGCTAATGCCCAGGAATGCAGCACCTGGTGTAAAGCTCCCATGCTGTAGAACCTCTGGTGTGATGGCACCTGGGGATGCTCAAGTATCTCTGTGTTATCCTCACAAGTGCACCACTGAGGAGAGGCTGTCCCACGCTCTGTGTATCCCACTGTAGTCATGTATGTGGGCTATAACTTTTCTACCTGCTTTTCTAAATGTCTCACATGAGGAAATGTAATTTCTGCTCTTCCCCACAAACTCCTGCAGTAACAGGATTCAACAGGTGAAGAAACACCTTACTCTACAAGCAATGATTTCTCTGAGAAAGTAGCACATTCTTCTCAAACAGAACTGGTTTGCACTCGACTATAGGTTTCAAATCCTTAACAAATGTTTTTGTGCACTCCCAACACAAATGCTTCCAGACAGAGAGAAAGCAGGAGAGGACTCCAGTGACCATTACCTAGATGATACTTTCAAAGTGTCCAGAAGAGAAAAGAGAGAAAAATAGAACGGAAAGCAGACTAGAAAGAGAGAAAAAGAGGAGAAAAAAAAGACACCAGCTTCATTAAATACCACACTACTAGCATCATCTGGAACACAAGTGGATTATGCTTTCAGTCACACAGTTACATCACACACATATGTGTATCAAGTATGTCTCTTGCAGAGAATCAAAAAAAAAAAAAATCCTATGGGATTGAAAACAGCCATCTGAGGACTGTCCCCACCCCTGTATTACCTGCTGAGGCCAGGAACAGCTGGTGCTTGACCCATTTCAGTCCTGCTGTGCACTGAAGCCTTTGAAGCTACCTATGTGTTATCACAAACCTCAGAGTGTGGTGGGTGACCTAAACCAATAGTTGATAAACACTTTGCAAAGGTCCTGGGTTTGTTATATGTACCATAATGTAAGCTGCAGTCAGACCAAGCCAAACTTAAAAGGCTTTTACTTTCCCATTTTCCAAACTCCCATATCTGAAGCACATGTATTGAAAGCATGAGCTTCAAAATGCCTCTAGGGACAATACAGAAAGACCAATTGTAAATAATAACCTTTACACAGAGGATTGTTATGGCTTCATGAAAATAGCTGAAAACTATCCCTCTTGCTTCAGTATTCCAGAGAACACTCATAACATGAGACAGACAGCTGGGAAGCACAATGCTGGAGTCTACAATAATTTCCACAAAACTGTATTTTTAACTGTGGGTTCCCATTAGATTAAGCTTTGTAAATCTTTATTATATTTCCTTTAGGATTACACTTAAACATATCTCTGTATTTTTAACTGAATATGGAGCCAAAAGTACATTCTACTAAGCAGTACCAGGATTTGTCTTCTAACTTTTGTCAGCTTCACTCTCCATTTTCTGTCTACAACAGATAAAATGTCACAGGAAAAACTCTCTTACAAGGAACAAAATATTGCACTGATTAGTGACCTAGAACAACAAAGCCCAAGAAATTACCACACAGATGCCAAAGAAACCAGAAAAAAACTCCCACATTGCTTGTGCACCTGCTCTGAGACAGCAAACTTTTCCTCCTACTACACTGCCTCAGCAGCTTTATTGTACAAGCTGAAGAACTGATCCAACATACCCTCCCCATCTCTAAAATTAGCCACAGAACTAAAGATGAAATCGGGTGTTGAGTATTTCTTGGCAGATACACACAGCTCTGTAAGTGCCAGTAATGTCTCCTGTGGTATGCACTAAAGCTGGCACAATGGTGCTGTAGATTTCAGAGGAGCTCTTAAAGCTACATGTGTTCATGCTATGAGAATCTTTACTATCTTCAGCTTTTCATGTATCCCTTTCCACAGACATAGTCCATAAAATTACCCTCTATGCTATTTTTATGCATTTTCCCCATTGTTTAGTCATGAACATCTGAGATTATTTGAACCCATACAAAACAGGTCACACAGACATCTTCAGGTAATCAGGCATGATCCCATTTCTTTACCATTCTTAAAGCTGTGGTAATACTTTGTTTAGGAGGGACTCTCAACTCTCTGAATTTAAATCCATTGACTACTTTATGAGTTATGTTGCACTTCAATACTTTTCAATAAAACATCTTTCCTTTTCTTAAAGCCTTCATCTGAAAGCATAATTAAATACTTCTACAGGACAATATACTCAATAATTTCAGGGGAAAAAAATAAACACTTTTTTGATTAAGTGATTCAGAACTTCTGCCCCCAACTTTTGTTAGGTAATAAAATTAATTACTTGTACAGCTTTACCATATAACCTTTTCCAGTTTCATTTCTCTGTTCTCAGTGGTATAGTGTTCCAAAAACCCCAAACAGTATAGTGCATGCTTTCATCTACAGCTTTGATAAACAAAGGCATATGGAAAATTACTTACTGAACACATCTCCTCGAGGTTTCTGAGGATCTGGCTGGATCCTGTTGTCATCTATAACTCCCTGGGGAGATGTAGTTTCAATGGGAACATGTGATGGCTCTTCAGTTGTTACCAGAGGAGTTCTTGGTGGTGGTAGTGTAGGCCTTACCATTGTAGGCTGAGGCGTTGTTGGAGGTGGAGGCTTCATCACTGGCGTCGTGACCGGCCTTGTCACTGGCACGTATCTCGTGGTTGGCCTGGCTGTCAGTCGAGTTGTTGTTCTGGGTGCAGGCTGAGTTGGCACAGGCATAGGACGAGTTGTTGGCTTGGTCACTGGCCTTTCTGTAACAAAAGCAGGTACACGCAGTGGTCTGAGGAGCTGTGCCTTCAGCATCAACAATCCTACTCATTCTACCACTGCCCCCCTTAGGGAGAGTGCAGTTGGCCTTGAATATGTGATATGGGCCAGGTGGTTCAGTCATAACAATAGGAATAACTGCAAAGAGAATCAAAATGGGACCAAAATGGACATCTCAGCCTCTCACTCCAGAAACTTAACAATCTATTTCATTATGACACAGAGAGACTTGGATTAAATAATTTTTCTTCCCCTGAAGGTTTCCATTAGTTAGAAATGTACTTCAGCGTCAGCACTGCTAAATCATCACATCCCTTTAGGTCGTACTTGGCCCTGCAGAAGTTTAGAGATAATTTAGAATGACTGAAGGTCAGGACACTTCCATCCCACCTCCTCTCAAGCATCAAGTCTCTTCCAGAGGCAGCAAAACTTACCCAAAGGCACTGCTGGTTAAAAAAGCATGGGCAGGAAGCCATGGGTTAAACAGTGCTCTAAACTGACAAGTTTGTAATCAGGAGTGGAAGCAAGTTTAGTAAGACCCCAACATTACAACCGTTTTGATCACAGATGGGCAGATACCTTTGGCTTAAGAAAGTTTTTGCAGACCTTTCCTCCTAAACATTTCTCCTTGTCAATAAGCAGTAATCATTTTAGAGATTGAACCAAGCCAGCCTTCATTTAGATCCTTCCCTTTGCTAAACACCAGGAAACTAAGTAAATGACATTTTTCAGCCTTCACAAAAATGAGGTGCTGGACTGGGCACCACCTTCACCCCAGTGACAGTGCCCTCAGTGACATCTCCTCCAGTGTTTCATAAAGAAAGGACAACAAATTTTAACTTTGTTTCACAAGGAGAGTTTCTGAAGACATGAAACACAAGAACATAGTGTTTTGTTATTTTCTATTGGTTAATAAGCCTTTTATATCTCACTGGAGATCTTAAAAGGTTCAGTAAGAACTCTAGTCACATATTTTGTGTACAAGTATTTCAAGTATAACACAGTTAAAATGAAGAACTACTGTTTGCTAATCAGTGAATTGTTTGATGATAGCAGGTAAAAAGGCTTTCCCTCTGGCCACTTTTTTATTACTATCCCTTTGAATACCCTGCAGTTTTGACATTTATAGTATATTAAAAAATAAAACACCCCTCAGGACCTTGTCCCAGTAAAACAGATGTAATGTGCCCACATATCCTTGCAAGCACTCAGGATGTGACAGAACACTTTTTACTATGACAGCTACAGTCAAAGGGAAAAAATGGCACTGCTCTTAAAGAGACCAGTAAGTCACCAAAGACCAGATCTCACAAAGGAATGCAGGATCAAAAAGATCCAGCAGATGTCACAGAGCTGCACAGTCCTGTGGGATGTCAAATACGGGAGAGCTCCAACACCTCATTCTGTACCAAGTGGGTGGCTGCTTCTCCCAAGAGAAAAGTGGCCAAGGGAATTTTCCAACAGCAAATCCTCCCTCCTAGCTCTTCTCACATCTGGGAAGCAGCAGGGAGTGGAAGGGGTGAGCTGCTGAAACGGGCCAGTTGTGTAGTGTACATAACAACAGGGTATGAGTAATATGCACTGTTTGATCAGACCTACCCTGCTTACTCAGTTCTTCTCATCCTGAAGCAATCTCTAGAATCAAGCTGTGAATAGGGAGAGGTGAATTTCTTTCTAATTATGAAAATGTCTCAGGGAAAGATATTTTTACCACGGCATGCTAAGACCTAGAAAACTCCAACTACATTCCCTGGTCCCTTATTTAGCATTAAAAATAGTTAAGAGAAACTCAGCCTGATAGTGCTGTACCCTAAAGTTTACAAAATGGGACACAAAAGCTTTCAGAATCACTATTTTAAAAGGAGCATTACATACGGATGCAGTTTGTTCCATTGTCTC
The DNA here is from genome assembly GCA_013397195.1 of Hylia prasina. Taxonomy (NCBI): domain Eukaryota; kingdom Metazoa; phylum Chordata; class Aves; order Passeriformes; family Sylviidae; genus Hylia; species Hylia prasina. The sequence goes on along the minus strand of VYXD01014426.1, from coordinate 47,730 downwards.
TGTACCCTTCTTTACATTTGCATTTGTAGGATCCTGGAGTGTTGTAGCAGTGTGAAAAACTACCACACTGATGGTGGCCAAGGGAACATTCATCTACATCTGCAACAGAAAATTTACATTAAAAAATCATTTGCTTCAAAGAAACCTGCAAAAAAACCCCAAACATTACTACAATTTTGATTATTTAAATAAAAAAAGCAAAAAACTTTTGCCAGTGAGAAAAGGAAAACAGTCAGTCACAAATTAACGTGGTGATGCATACATTAAGGGAAATAGGGACTATTGGGCAACTTTGGTATTGTTCAGCTTTTACCTTAGCATCAGCTTCAGACATGCCTTAGGTAGACTGCAGCTGAGATCATTAAGATCACAATTTTAACAACCACTTCTTACAGGTGACAGAATAAGAAAAAAACTGAGTGTAGGAATATGCATGTTCTTAAGCACACAGATATTAAACTGTTTTTTCTTCATAAAATTATTCCTATATTATACATCTGTATAGATGTTTCTACATCAAGTAGAAACTGCTGGAAACGTTTCATATGGCATATTCACTTTATTGTCAGTGATGCAAGTAAAAATCTCCAAATTCCAGTGCTCTGAATACAAATTTCTCTGAAAAAAAAATACTTAAGCATATATAAAGCAATGCCTCATTATCTCCACAAGGTCTTTTTTTCAGTGCAAGAATCATAACCCATTGAGACCCTGTGAAACTAAGGAAGAAAGACCTGGGAATATCTTTGTTGAAGGTCATACACCAGCTGCATTCCAACCTCATGTCCAGACAAAAGCAGGTTATTTCCCAACTCCTGCCTCTTCCCCACCTGTCTTCAGGGGAAGGAGAGTTGGGCAGTCTGGGTTGGGAGGAGCTAGGGTGTGCACATTTTCTTATCTTGGATCTTGGGACATGCTGTGGAGCACACCAGTGTTACAGCTCAGACACTGCTCCAAGCCTACAACTGCCAGTGAACAGTGAACCCTGCAGAAAAAACAGCTTTGGAAAGGAATTCCTGGGGTCATCAGCTCTTTTCTCCCCACTAGCTTCCACAAAAGAACCAGTTACAAGAATACAGGCCAAATATATGCCTTCTGTTTCACAGTCTATTTCTATAATCCATCCCTTTCTTAAAATACCAAAGCAGTGTAAAACAACCTGCTTCACATTTCAGCCATAATAAATGAACATTCCTCTTTGAGCCAAATTTAATTTTCAAATACACAGCTCTATTACATGCACGTGAGAAATAGCTTGTCATTACCATGGCATTGGTATTTGCCTCCAATGTACATCAGATCAAAGCCTTTATGACACCTGCAAATGTAGCTTCCAAAAGTATTGACACAGTGCCTAAATCGTGGGCAGAGAACCCTCCCAGTAGCACATTCATCAATATCTGTGGAAACAAAGGAACGGTATTATTTCTTAATAACAGTTAAAATACAATGTATGGTGTCTAAATGAAGCTAGTTTCACACAATGGAAAGCTAAAGAATAGCCAAAGTATTTCTCATAAGGGCCCTCGGTCAGGCAGCAGTAATACCTGAGCACTTCTTCTGGCTGTGCCCTCTAGTTCAGCTCTGGGTCACAGGGAGATGCCCAGGGAGCAGCTGACGCTCACCCACTGCTGCTCTCCCTGCCTGGGAAACTTTCAGACAAGGTCAGGCTGACACACAAAAGCTGCTTGCACTGCCACTCACACTCTGTAGTCCTTGGACACTGAGCTGAGGCTGCTGAGTGCTCAAACACTAATTCTCCACTGAGGTGGAGACTTGCCATGCACGGCTGCTTCTGACGCACGCAGCTCCTCGTGTTTGCTGGTTATCTACAGGGCACAGTTCAAGCCTTTGCTCTGCAGCTCTATCAGGCTCTTGATCTATGGGAAAGCAAGATTTTGCTCTCCACACAGTTCTTTTCCCAAAAGGAGCACTTCAGCTGCCGATGTCAAGAGTGCAAAACAAAGCCAAGTGATTGATGCCCTGCTGCTCTTGTGAAAGAGGCCTGAACAAGGCAGACTCTCTTCCACTGCACAGAAAAAATGTTACCACAAAGCTGCTGGTTAGTTAGGGCAGCTACCTGAGGCGGGGGAAATGGAGCTTCAGCTTCTCTCCAAGCTGTGTTCCCACAGCCAAGTCACTTAAAGCCATGAATTACTATCCCGATGGGTTGTCCCAGTAGCTCCTGTTGGCACAGTCCCACTCTGCATGGGGAATTACTGAGGACAGCATGGATTCAACCCCTGAGCTCCCACACTCCTGGCCCGCCTGACTGCTCTCTCTCCATCTCCATCAGGGGCATTACAGGGTGCAGTAAAGGCCTCCATGAGAAAGAAAACAAGGCCAATACTGGGCAGCTCTCCACAGGCCTGAATCTTCCTATAAATCTGTCTCGTGATTTGAACTTATTGTTAACATTTTAGGCCTTTAGTATGCTACTAAGTTTTAAAAACTCCACCATGTTGCCTATTATAATTTAATCAACAAGTCACAATTTTATACCCTTTATTAAAATATTATTTCAAGGCTGCAAGTTTAAGACTCTTGATTACTAAGAGTTAGTTGTGTTCTTTGTTGGTTTTGGTTGGGTTTTTTAATATTTAAACCACAGCTTCAAAAAGTAGTTCAGTAACTACAAGATTAGCCACTGAATATACTTCATCATGGCCGGGATTATGATCTTTAAAAACCTAATGTAGCATGTCCTACTTTTTTCCTCTGTACATATTCATAGTAATTCACATTTTTTGCAAATTCACATAATGCAAAAAAAATATTAGTCCTGGAGATACAGGACAGAACTGTTAATCAATACACTGGTCAAAACTGATGCAAATATATGGAGAAACAGCCTTCCAGTTGCATATAATAAGAGGTGCATTGATGCTCATTGCTGAGGGGATATCCACTTTTTGATCAGTAGCCACAAGATGACATGCAAGTGCTTGTGATTAGTTTCCTGCAGCTCTCAAACAGTTCAGTGACTGTGGCTTCTTTCAAGTCAATCCACACCTGGACCAAAAGTTGTAGAGCTGTTTCCCTTTGCCTTTTGCAACATGCTGTGGTTCATACCTGCTTCCTATGAAAAGCAGGGCATGGAGGGGTGATTTGAAGCCTCACCTCAGCTCCTGGGAGCTGCTCCATAGGCACATGAGGCAGTGTGATGGTCAGCACCTAATGAGCATGATGGTCAGTATGCACCAGAGAAGCAGAATTGCTACTCAAGCACAAATTAACTATGAGACTGATTTAAAAACAGCATGATTTTTAAGTTTACATGGTTGTATTTTCAATTTTCTAAACACACGTACAAAAAAGAAAAGAATTAGTTTTACAGCAAAAAATCGTTATTTTCAGCCCTCAAATAATTTCAGAACATTTGAAGCTGAAATGCATATATGGCTCATTTCATTAAATGAAAATCCCAATATAAAAACCTGGCAAGACGGATTGATTTATTGATTCAAGAGTCATTAATCAATTAATTAGCTATTTAATCCACATTTTCACTGAATACCTTGCTGAATTATGTTTTCACTTTGTTGTCGTTTAGTTTATACGATTTACCTTTATAGTCAAATTGGTGGCTCTTTACTGATTGTCTGAAAGGAACATTTTAAACAAGAGAATGATCAGCAAGTGTTAAGCTCAGAATAGAATAATGCCCAGAGGAATTTCCACCTGTGCTAAAAATAGGCATTGCATTCCCAGCTGTCTTTCAAACTCTCAAACAAGGATTTCATGAGCTGTAGTAGCCAATGCACACTTCAATTTTCTTACCACCACCTACACTTCTATTTGTACTGCAGCATTATCCAGACCCTTGCTGGAGCCAACAACTTCCCCAACAGTGACAAGCTTGTATAAACATAAGGAAAAAGCACAGCCTTAGACCCAAGTAGTTTCAATTCTTTGAGGTATTTACTGCAACTCAAATGAGAGCAAAATAACACAGAAAGGGTACATGTCACAATCACTTCTTACCAAAAAAGGGGAGAACATTATGTTACAATGTGAGAAGAACAGACATGTCTTGTTCTAACTATTTTCTCTGTATTGTACAAGGCTGCTCTGAAATTCTTGTGGAAATTTTAGAAATAGGTTATGAGGTCATTGGGAATGATGCAAACCCAACTAAAATGTGGGTACACAGTTCTTTGCCTTTCTGAGGGAAAAAAATAAGTGGTTTTTTGAAAACTGCACTGAAGAACTCCAAGAGCTTCATAGGACTGGTCTGAGTATTAGTCTTTGACATTAAAGTACACTGTGATTATTTCAAAGTATGAAGCTTTCTTGAATAGGAAACTGCACACTAGGAGAATGTTGCAAGCATTTTTTCTAGCAAATTTCTCTACTTGGTGAACCTTTCTTGAATTTGTACTTAAAATCCGTCAGCTCACTACAGCATGGCACAAGTACCTTCCAAAGATCTCTCTGCCATAATATCCACAATGGGATTTATCACAACTTAATCCCTTCAGCATGTAACAATGGTAGGTTTTTTCCTCCCGTTCTTTCCATTTTTTTCCATACACAGATGTGCCAAACATGCACTTCAGAAACCCTCTGACTTGGTGTGGAGCCTGCTCTTCTCATCAGAAGATCTGGAGTCTGTCCCTTCCTCTGCCAACAAATTCTTGGTCAGCATGGGTCAGGCACTTGGAGAACCACCTACCCTGTGGACAGCCAAGATACCCAATGGGATGATTAGGACATCCCCACTGTCTTACATTCTTTCAGTGTTGCTGTTTATGGAATTGTACCACTTCATAGCATATAAATAATAAAATCACTGGAGCATCATATCCCACTCAGGATGTATAGTTAATGACTGATGAAATCACATGTCACACTGTTCTTCAGACCATAGTAGAGTCTGATTAACCATAAGCACCTTTTCCATGTTCACAAATGTGGGAACAAAACATTTCACTTTTATACACTCTAAGTTCCTGTGTTTATTTTAACCTGGAGTTTTCACAGTTTGGAAGAAAGACAGCACGTTCAATCCCACTAATACTGGCAACATGCACAGACCTTCACCTTGCCCCACTATAATATCAATGATTTTTACAAATTACCCCTCCACCCACTAAGCTGGGCACCACCTTGTTGGGTATGAGGGAAAGGTAACCTCCCCATTCCTTTTTTTATGCAGGCAGGTATTTTGGAGTTAGCAATAGTTTAAAATGGCCCACTAGCATGAGTAGCAGTCTGTATGGGCTTTAGGCAGACAATGAAACTTGCAGGACTGGAGGAAAACACTGACGATCTCTGACACGAGGGCACTGAGCAATAGCCCTATTACTATTCCCATTATTAACAACTTCAAACTGCCTGCTCTGTGCCTTCTAAGTACATCTGATAAACTCTCTTGAACTGCATTCCGTGTAAGGATAAAAGCATTCTGGGGGAAAAAATTAAAATTGAATCTATGTTAGATCACCCACCTACGCAAGTCCTGCCGTCAGGCCCAAGCTGCAGCCCTGGAGAAGGACAGCGGCAGCGCACCTCCCCTTTCAGCACGTCACAGCCATACTGACAGTTTGCCATCAGGCAAGAAAGGGCATCTGGAGAAAAAAACATTGAACACATTTAGATAAAGCTGTGATCAGTACTAGAAAATTACTGAAAACTTTGGAGAATTAACACATATTTACAATAAAAGTGGGAAAGTGCTTGTAGAGTTTCACAGATATCCTTCAGAGAGGAAATACATCTGCTAGTAAAATTTTTTGTTTCACAAACTACATCCTAAGAAAATAAAGAAAAAAGAGAGAAAACCACCACAATTGTAGTAAGTTGTGTTATTGAATGCAGTACAGAATATAAAGCCTAATATGTACTACAGACTCTCCTGGACAGTAGTGCCGTTTTAAAAATGGGGTATTTCTAATTGAAGGTAATTTCTCTCCCCTTCCCTCTGTCCAGATATTCAAAGTAACTGTTTTTATGGGAGCGAGTAGGAAGCTGATCTCCAGAGAGATGGCAGTACAATTTTTATACCAGTCAAACAACCAACATCTGCAGCATTAAAGATTTTACGTTTGTAAGGCCGTAAGGCAGCAGAAATGCAGGTGTCTTGCTGCAATGAAAACTGCAAGCAATTGTCCTCCAAGGCCAATTATCAGTGATTTACAGCACTGAAGAATGCTTTGGGGGAAGTTTTCAATAAAGCTAATAAAATCAGAACAATCAGGCTCTTTTTATTTCAGCCTAATTTAACTAGAAAAAAACGGTGCTTCATCTTGTGCAGCTGCCTGATTTCCAGCAAGATTAATCTTTTACTTCGGGACTCATCTTCATTTCATAGAAGTTTTCCCAGGGAAACTCGAGGAGGGGCTTTGAGAGGCTGGAAAGGAGCAAGCAGCAAGGCTGGCCATACTTGAGCACGTTCCATCTGGCATAAGCACGTAGCCGTTCAGACAGTAGCACTTGTAGCTGCCGTAGGTATTCATACACCGGTGTTTGCACGGCCGCGGCTTTAGTCCACACTCATTCAGATCTGAAATGAAGGGCACAAGGGGAAGAGGGTGGGAAAAGAAAACACACAAGGCATGCGTGGCAGAACTACCAGTTCAAGCTGCTGGAGAAGGAAGCAAAAAATACGGCAGTTAGTTTTTGATATGCAGTTCAGCTGATAGCAAGAGTCTAAAACATCCTGCACGAAGCGCTGTTCATTCCTCCAGCCAAGCAGCTTATTTGGCTTGGTTTCACAGATATCTTTTGAAAAATGACAATGTTAGCATTACATGAAGTGCCAACTCTTCCATTAGGCAACACACAAGCTCAGGCTGCCCACATCTTGCCACTATTCACGTTGATGCCATGTCCAGGACCAGGCAGCACTTGGAAGGAGGAGGAGGAAAGAGAAAGCAAACATCACTCTGCAATCACTATCAGTGATTCCGACAGAAATTCAGTGATTCACTATCATGCTTCAAAATTAGTGGCAGAGGAAGGCAGGAAAGCTGATGACAACTTACTTTAAGCAATCTCACAGAGAAAATTTATTCCTTATCATCTAGAAAATACTAAAATAAAGTATCTGACATCAGCTGTATTTGTCAAGGACTATCCATGAGGGCTAGCATTTCAGATTTACAATTTAATAGAGAATTCATGGCTTAAACTGAAAATATTCAGCCTACAATTCCATATTAGTAGACAGAACAAACAAGATGATTTCCTTCAGAAGTCTCTTCCAAGAATATGTGCTGATTTTGTCTGAGTAAACCAAAATAATTTGTTACTTATTATTGTTGTTATTTGTATAGCGATGAACAAAAATGACAACAAAGATGAAAATAATAAATCTATCCACAAATCCAGCCAGTGAGAACTTTAAAAAAAAATGAGTTACCAACCATCATCTATAATACTGCACCATGCTGTCTGGAGATCTTTTGCAGACAGAGAATTGCCATTTTTTCCAGAAGTTTTCAAATAGCCATCTCCCAGTACTAAGCACTATCCTATCAAGTGTCCTCAATCCATGTAGCAGAAAAGTAAGCCTTGAGGTTCCCACTATGTCCTAGATACACACACAGTAGCTGCTTCATAAAATGCCAGCTGAGGTGACGACAGATGCCTCCTGTGGACTAGAGGCAAAGGGTCTGGGTTAAGATGCTGAACTACAAAGATAAACACAGCTCTGGTTACAATGAAGTCCATAATTCATTGATTGCTTTTCAGAAGTAAAGCAGAAAACTTAAATGGGTCTATGTAGTAAATGGAGTGAGAAAAGCTACATTCACTGTAGAGGTGAAGTTAGAGAAAACATTGATTCTAGACAACTACACCTGGAATTTTACAAGTTCTTAATGACTGGATTTTAAATTTGTCCTGAAACTCTGTAATCCCTTAGGTTTTACTTCTCACCTTACTCTTTTCAGGCAAATATTTTTAAATGGCATTCTAAAACTGAGAAATATATTCCCTTTCATTTTGACTGGTAAAATGCAGAGCCATCAAGAGGAAAATACATGTATCACACTACAAGTCACTGGCATAATCCAAACTCAGCTGTGACGATGTTGCCTGTTGTCACTGCTGTGCCTGAGAGCTCCTAACAGTGTTTATGTGTATCATAAAACCTGCTGTCTTCTGACCTACTTTGTTTCCATCTTCATGGGATCAAGGAATAGCCAGCCTCATGCAGACATGGCCCTTCCCAGAACCCTTCCCCTTACTTCTTTTTCCAAGGCCTCAGGAAGAACAGCATGTTTAAGGACAAGAATACTTCCTGCTCCCCTCTTCTGCAAGAGGGTAGTGGTAAGGGATGTAATTTTCCCTTTCTTCCTGTGTAAGGCAGAACAAGATGTTTCCAGGAAACCTGAAGAGGAATATTTTCTCCTCAAATGGTGAGGAAAATCAGGTGAGCCTAAGCAGGACTTCAGTGAGGAAAGACTTCCAAAATAAGGGCTGGATCTGTGCATGATAAAGAAGGAGTGATGACCATCTCTGCAGTCTTCCTGAGGATCATGTGCTGCAGAGACAGCACCTTCTTTTCAGCTCCCACTCTTTAGCAGTTGGAAAAAACTTCAGCAGTTGCAAGGACGATGTATTACTCACAGCAGGCACCAATGCCACGCTCACAAGAAAGTATTTACAGGTTTGAGAGAAACAGCTGTACAATAAAGTACATTTTGTCCTGTGAAAGCAGAATATTCTGCTAGGAGTTGTGACTATAACTATATACCTAGGCCAGATGGAAATGTAGCAGATAATTATGCTAGAGGGCAAGGACAAGTTTTCATTGTGGAAACCTTCGTGTGAAAAACACTTTACATAAAAATCTCCAATAATAAGCAGATGAAAGCTCATGTTTTGAAAGGCAACTTCTCTTGGCAGCACAAAAAAAAAAAAAGAAAAGGTTGTTTTTTCTTTTTTCTGTAAAGCACATCACAAGTAGGCAGTTCCTGACAGACATTATAGCTGTATTAACATATTTATTACACATGCAATGTGTCTGTTAAAAGTCATTGTTCAATTCAAAAACTCTGTTAGCATTTGATTTCAATTCATAACTGTATCCCCAAGGAACCCATAGTATTGAATATATTGAAGTTCACTGACAACCATCATTTTGAAGAGGGAAAAAAACTTCTCTTAGTCTAAAATTCTGTATTTTTCATCTTTCCTACAAAAAGCATCACTTTACAAAATAAAGGCATAACAGAGCTAAGTAAAAAATACTTAACTAGAAGTAAGGACAGAATAAGGAAAAGTAAGGGAAAATAAGGGAAAGTATAAGAAAATTAAGTTGACAGGGCAGGATTTCAACAGTGTCATGTGTTAAGTTCTAGTGTTTAAATTCCACTGCACTTCAGCTCCTAAGTTTAGATACTCCTGATGACTTAAGAACTGCCATGCACTTACTTCCAGAGTTATGACTACAGACTCAAAGCTGAAAATAATTTACAACTGTTCTCAGTACATCACCCTGCATAGAGTATAGATTACATTATGAACCTTAAAATACTGGATCCTTCTATAGGACTCTGAATTCTACACCACCACTTGATACTAAGTATTCTTAGTAGAGAAATAAAAGCTCTGATACTGACAAATAGACAGCTATTAATAACATACCATGAGTATAGCAACATACTATGAGAATAGTAAAAAGTTTAACAAATCCCTTTATTTTTTTTTTCTTTGTGGGAGTTTAGACTCATTGTCCTGCATTTAAGAATTTCATTGCTCATTCTTTTAATTTCCCACATTGCCTACAACCACACAGCCAATGCAAAACCAGCACTCTTAATTTCAAAGTAACACAAGGCAGTAGAGTACATAAAAGCAGACTGACCATTTTGGCCACTGTGGAAAGTAGGTTTATAACAAACACAGGCTACTGAGCACAAGTATTTTATATCTAAAGAAATGAAATGAAATGTGAGTGCAAGGAAAGGACAAGAGCATAATGCTAGCAAACCCAGATGTGACTCCTTTGACTGCTGCACTGCACCACACATGATCTTGGACCAACTTCAGTGCACACCCAACAATGGGCCACTTATTTCTAGGCAGATTCAACACACTCTGCTATTTTCTTTTAATTAGCTTCTGCAGACTTCACCACTCAAGACTTTTTCTGCCTTTTTTTGCTTATCAACTAACTTGGATCAGGCAACACTGAAGTCAAATATTCAATACTACATTTACCCAACTCTGAAAATAGAAAGCCAAGGATCAGAAACCAAGTACAAAAATTAAACTGTTATCACCATACTGTAAACAGTAGGTCAGATTTCATTTCCAGCAATTGCAATCGCACAATGTCAACTTCATAAGATATTTGTATCACCTGAAGAGTTTTGTTCACTTAGTCTGATTAATCAACAGCTGCCAAATTCAGAAGTTTTTTAACCCTCATTTTCTACAACTTCCAACTTAATCTAAGTCACAGTTTTGCCTTTACCTAACCTGATAAACAAATTCTATCACTATCACTTTACAAAGGAACTTAGAAAAGAAAAAAAAGGCAGGCTCTGAAAGAAGAGCAAAGAAACAAATGAAAGCAACAACCATGAGTATGGCAGAGTCAAAACTTCTCCAAATACACACAGCAGCACCAATGAAATACAACCAATTATTTGCTCTGCATGCCAAGGGCACACTGCAGGTTCAGCTTTCACATCCCAGCCACTGATGGGTGTATCAGCCTCCACCTCTTTTGCAAGAAATTGCACTCCTCTTTGAAGCCGTGCAGAAAGGAGGAGCACAACACCTGAAACACAGGACCACCTCACCCCTTGCTGCTGCATTTCTTGCACGATGATCCAGGGGGTGGAATACAAGAGTTTCACTGCTCTGACCAAGTGGACTTGTGTACAGCTGCACATCTTCACAGGATAGGGAGAAGGCATAATAAAAATATGGCAATATGTCTTACTTCATTTATAAATTAATAAATATACATATATATCAAGTGCTGACAAGAATTTCAAGCAGTGAACTTTACATAATTTTCCTAGAACAAACAGAGTAAGAGAATAGAAAGTTAGATTTTTTGGGGGGATAAACTTTCCCAGGCAAAGAAAGTTAACCTATATGTGCTTTAGATTGCTAGCAAAAATTACAACTATTTGTATTTGTCTGACTGAATATTATTTGCATTTTCTTCAAGAGCAGCTACCAATTTTCTGATGAACATATTTTGAAAGTATGAGTTCTGTTATTATCATATAAATTAAGAGAGCTGGCAGAGGGTATTTTCTCTCAAGATGCTCTGTGTTTCTTCACTGCTTACAGCTGTAAAGCTGGGATCAAAAAGCCAGAAGGGAAACACTAAAGCCATTCAGGAGAGATGAATGCTGCAGGGAGAACACATGGTTAGCTCTTGTGCAGTCACTGCAATTTGCTTGCTGATGAGACAACATAATGTAAAAAGTATCAGGTGGTCTCAACTTTTAGTGATCTAAAGTGAGGTATGGATTGTCACAGCAGCTGCAGTGCCACTGGAAAAGGAAAAGCAGCCAGCATCATCACACAGTCAGGGCTGAACAGTTCTGCTGTGAGGCTGGACTGATCTCTTGGATCAGTCCCAGGAACACAGCCTCATCCATGGGGCACATGAACAGATGAGATGTAAAGCCTGTTTATCAGAGCTTGTACACAAAGAACGCCTTTCAGCAACATGAGTGTTTGCAGCCCAGAAACATTCACACATCCTAGAAAGACTTCCATTTCTGCAGGGAACTCCAACATTTCCTCTGCCAACATTATTACTTCTGTTACTGTTCTAGAACAAGACTGAGAAAATGGCCCAGAGACTGAACAGGGCAGGTGCTGTATTAAGGCATAATAACATAGGTCACATTTATCCTGTGCCATTTCAATCTTGTCCCAGCAAAAGCAGACTCTGCATTCACTGTGCACTTTCAGGTCTCATCCAAACACTGAATCAGCACACGGTGAGAACACAAATCATGACCCCAAGAACATCTCAAGGGTCTCACCACACAGTAGAGCAGCAGCCACCTGAACTGGTGCACATTTGGGGCACCACAGCCAGCTGGCATCTCAGAAACCTCATCTACATCTACAGGGCAGCTTTGTCACCAACACCATGCAAGAATATTTCATAGATACTGCCCTAAGTGCTTCCTTTGATAACCTATCACATTTTTTCCTTCCTTAGCATTTTGTGGCAAGTAAATAGTTTAGTTTAAGACTGAAGCCTACAGCAATCTGCAAAGCATTCTTCCGATATTGTTAAACTATTTACTACAAATAGAAACTGTTACACATACATATAACTGGTAGTTCACTGCACTGTTATCTAAAAAAGTTTTGGACTGACTAAAACATATGTAGAAAAAAATCATAACACATCCTTTAAAATGTCAGCTCAGAGTGGGGGAGCCGGGGGGAGAAGACAGGATAATATAAGAGATGACTGAAACTTTTGAGAAAACTGAAAAACACAACACACATTTCCACATCAGTTTGGGAAGGATTAGTAAATCGGAAAATAAATATGTATCTATTTTTAAATAAAGTAACCCAGTCTAAAAATCAGCATGTCATAAGAAATTTAGCAACATCAGGGTACAGCCTTGAAGAAGAAAATCATTCTAAATATCACACTTTTCTACCATACTTCCTCAGCACTCAGAAAATGCACTAATTTTCCTGTAGGCTGAGACAACTGCAAAGGAGATATAATTGAGATATTTTTATATGTGAACATGTCTTAGCCATGAAAGTCTAAAAATGACATATTACAATCCTCTAATTGTTTATATTCTACCATCTTTATACCATTACATGCTTTGGACATAACTTTTGAGTAAAAAACCCCAAACAATGAAACTTGATAATCCAGTAAGAGAAATTTCATCTTTACAGCAAACTTTTAGTAGTTTAATGCAACCTAGTTAGTTCAGGATTAGAAACACTAAAATGAGACTCTGAATTATGAGGTTTTTAATTAAACAAATATTATTTCACTGTTCAAACATAAAAATTGTGACTTTATTAAAAAAACCAACAATCCTGACCATAAGGTTTAAATAATTTGTTTCCAATGAAGGAGAGCAGGTAACTACATTCTCTATATTAATCTCATTGATTTCTTCTGAATGCAAGCAGTTTTTCCTCTGTGTCATCCCACTGCAGATGTCAGTCTTTCTACAATGATCAGTCCAAATATCAGACTTGCTGCAGCAGTAACAGACCTGTCATATGAGTTCATTATAAACACAGGAGACACACACAGCATTGATGGGGGTGGGTAGAGAGATCAACAACACTTCCACAACTTCAAAAAGAAATTCTTTCTTACCTTGGTTGCAAGTTTTTCCAGTGTATCCTGGGTGGCACTTACACTTGTTTGGCCCAATGCATTCACCGTGTTTGCACCCTGGCTGGCATATAGCTGCAAATAGAGGAAATCTCATTATATTTTCACTCCAGTCACAGCTGACGGTGCTTTACTTTGAAACAAACAGCAACTACCTAACAAATAGCAGCACTGTCTATGTTACATTCATAAAACAAATACAGAACCCAAAGAAATAATAGAAAGCCATTTTTTGGTACCTCTCTCAATACGACACAAACAAAATTCATAAAACTAACTTTCAAAGCTTTAATAACAAATAACAAAAGCACTGCTCTTGAAGAAATATAAGAATTCAAGCACAAATATATTTTTGCTGACGTAGGATTAGCCAACAGGAATATTTTCCTGTGTAACTGAAAAATACGTGACAGATGAAAATTTTAAACAGCATTTCTAAGTCTTTTGCATTTAAAATGTTTCTTATTCTTAAAGTTACTATTTAAACCTACTGGAAAAATGCAGTATTTACTATGCTCCAAGATGTTGTTAATCATTATATGACAAAATGCAGATACACAATCCTGCTGAGTTCTCTGCTAAAGCAAGATAGACACAAAATAGACAGAAATCAGATGGTAGCATAACTTGAATACCCTGTAGCCAGGATTAATCTATTTACCTCAGCTTAAAATTCATTCTATAAAGTAACAGTATCATTTGGAATTCACAAGTAATTTACTAGATCCAGCTGCAATATTAATCTGACAACAACGGGCTGTATCACAAAACTGGATGTATTAAGGACTTTAACAGATATCTGCCAGAATGCACTCAAAAATGTTATTTGTCTTCTGGCCAAGCTGTTCAACAGGGCTGAATTAAACAAAATTTTAAAAGAAACAAGATATTTGTTTTGGGTTCTGGAGGAACTATCCAAATACATCCTTGATGTCCTGTAAATCTTCTCCATAAGATTCAAAGCATCCAGAATTGACAATTCCCACAAATATATCCAGAGAAGTAGTTGTTAGTATAGAAGGAGTTTGCTCCAGTTTTAGGACTGCCTTTATTTAGGACTGTTTTAGGACTCCCTTTATTAGGCATGTCTTTTGTTTAGGCATAGTACATACATATAATCAGTGATCTATCCTGACACCACAAAACCTTGTTTTAAATCTACAGCTCTGCTCCTGATGGATCTCCCCAGTATGATGAAGCATCTTTCCATACAATTGTTAAGCAGTATCTTAAAAGGCAACAGAAATGCAAGATTTTTTTATTCACACCCCCCCACCCAACACTGTCTGGAAACAAAGAAATGCAATTCCTATTTAGAAACACCTCTCAATGGAAGTGTAAGGGAAAGGAGCTTCTCAGACTACTTAAAGGGTATGTTTCAGGAAGTATGTCCTTGGGTCTGAAGAGCAACTGATCCATCATGAGACACTTCTGGAACACTGTACTTGGAAACACTTACTGCTTTTTTAGCCACTAGGGACATGAACAGGAAAAAAGGATCTCCTTTGTTAAGAGTTCATTTAGATGCTGAGATTCTTATCTTCCTGGCATCACAGACTCAGGTCTAATCAGAGGTGATGGTGGCAAACTGAGAACTATGAGGATCAACTTAATGTCTTCAAAGTAACCAGGGAAAAACAAAAGTTGTGATCTACACTACAGTAGAGAAAAAGGAAATTACTATAAATATGTTTTTAAAAACTTGTTTGAATTTTCAACTGCACTTCAGAGAAGATCCATATTGTGAAGTGGGATACACTTCACACTTTAAATCAGTTCTTTTAAGAAACAAGAAGTACCATAGGATCACTTAGGTGTAAAGTGCAACAGGTTCAAGTAGCTGAACCTGTGGCAACTTTAGTTTAGCTTAGTTTTTTAAAGCCTTGGTCCCTCCATCAACTGCACAGATTGTACATTAGCAGCAGCTCAAAAGGAGAAAAAAAAAATCTCATACTTGAAGACAAAAATCTCTATTACTCCAAGGAAAGCTTCCTAATGACTAGCAAACCACTATCCATAAAGTCAAAGTCATCATAAAACACTGGGGTTTTTGCACATTAAATGAATATTTGGAAACCTTTGTTTGCTGCCAAACACTGTTATTGAAGAAAATCTGTTTATTAAAGTACATTCTATGAACTTGGGCTACTTCAGCATTATGAATCTTATTTTAACACAGCTGAAATTCAATACATTATCACCACTGAAGAATTTCTATATACAGGAGAAAAATGCTTTGCACTAGGCTTAACATCTGTAGCTCAGCCAACATCACAGATAAATCTGATGGCATTTCCTATGAGGAATCAAGCCACCCACAGGATAAAACTTGTGTATCTTCCTATTAACTTTATCAGGGCTTTGCAGGGTGCTCCAGACTAAAGAATCAGATGGTTCAGCCAAGTCTGCATGCCTGGCTGGGGTCGCCACTGACCCCTACCAAAGTAACCAGGCACAGAGGGGTGGGTCAGCTCCAGCTCTGCCATCTCCAGCATGAAAATCCTTATTCAAGGGAGAAGCTGCCCATACAAGGCAGTAAATCCACTCACTGACTCCCAACGAGCTCTGTTTGAACACTGGCAACAACCAGACGCAGGTACAAAAATAAGCTTAAGCCAGACTTTGAGCATTTCTTTTAATAGCAGACAATTATTTCAGCTGTTTGGCATGAGTCTGAGCATACACTACATATGCTGATGTGACTGGGTGTTTTAATTCTCCACTCTACTTGTTTTCTTGCAAAGCTCCAGATACAACAGAACAGAATAGTTCAGTCACTCCATTCAAATGCAGACAAACAGAGTTTCTGCATTTTTTTTGAAAACAAGTAGACTCACAAGTAATGGAAAAAAAAAAAGTCCCCCAATTACTACTTTTTGCCTCTTGAAAATTTAAAAAAATCCTCTGCAACCAATAAACCATCATTTCCTTCCAAGTAACCCACATTTACAATGACTGAAATAACCCATGTCCCTGGATTTCAGCCTGTTATGTAACACTTGCTTCCCTACTAGGGAAGAAGGAAATGTACACAGAAGAGTTACACCAGGCTCAGAAAGTCACCCTCTTATGAACACAGGGCAGTGAAATCCAGAAGAGTCTTAAAAGGGCTGCCAAAAATCAGTAAAAACTTTCTACTCTTTGTAATGGTAGAAGTTAAAATTATACTTGTATAGACAAGTGCCACTCAAAATGAGACTGCTAATTTACTCTTAAATCAAAACAGACCTACCACATCTCCAAGGATTATTCTCTGAAAGCTATTAAGCTGCACTCCCATTGGGTAGGAATGTGGACTGACATAGACAGAAAAAAATCCTAAGCACAGAAATTTTCATCTTTAGTCAAGTCTTGCTTTTTTATCATAGAATAAACTATAACTAAACTTTCCTTTACACTTTATTGAGCAATTAATCCAAGAGATAATCAGTTAAAAAAAATCTGTTCTCATGATCATTCATTTCAGTTGGATCATTTTAATGGGTTTTTTTGGAGCGGGGTTAGACGTGAAGATTTGCTCTCAGTTTCCATTAACTTCAAGGGGTATCCTAGAGCCTTTTATTTGGCCATAAATTTGAGTATCTATTTCCAAGGTTGGCAAGAACTATCTTTTTCCTCCAAAATAAGGTGACAAATACCACATTTTAAGTCACTTAAACTTCAGGAGAAGTTAAACTTCCTGTAAAAATAACATAAGGAATTGAAATGTGAATGGGTGGTTTGGGTTTATGATTGTTTGTTTGTTTGTTTTCTTTTTTTCAAGTGTGAGAGAGTGGAAGAAAGAATTTCTGGTGAAATGCACATGCTGTTAGCATTTGCAAAAGCCAGAAGCCACCAATCTTGCAAGCCACTGCTTGCTGTTGGTGGTATCCAAGCATGACTCAATCATTCTGACTTACTATATTTTAATTGTTGCATAAATACAACAAATGAAAAACACGGTCAACAAATTCATTATGGGTCTGCAATGCAGGGGCTTTTTTTTCATTTCATCTCTATTTTCTCACTGCACACAGCTCCCTCAGAACTGCTTTGGAAGTATACCTCAGACTCAGTCAGTTCCTCTGCACTAAGCTTCCCACTTCTGAGGGCATGGGTGACTACCACATGCTGTCCCCTCCATTCCTCCTCTTCTAGAATTTTAACATTAATGATCTATATGTTGACTACCAAACACTGTTTGGTGGAGTCCTAACCAGAAGATTGCACTGCCTGGTTCCAACCTGACTAATTCCTCTTAATTTGTGGCCAACAATGCAAATCCCTGAGCTTTCTTAATGGACCATCTCTAGCAATTAAAATTCTCTTTGGTTTTCCAACACTCCTAGCTATGTTTTTTCATTAAAACAGCATTGAGTATAATTCATATATTCTTTTTCTCTGCTTTGCCTCCCAATTTCTGAAATTTTTTTTAT
The DNA here is from genome assembly GCA_013397195.1 of Hylia prasina. NCBI lineage: Eukaryota > Metazoa > Chordata > Aves > Passeriformes > Sylviidae > Hylia > Hylia prasina. Next base: position 30,003 of record VYXD01014426.1, on the reverse strand, counting down.
CTCTCTGAAGTCTAAAATTACACACAGAAATAACCTGCATCTGAAACAAACTATGCTAACCACCTGCCTGAACAGTGTTGCTTCTGCCCTCTCTTCCCAAGTAACATACAGTCCCCTATTTATTCTGACTCCAGATCCCAGCTCCTTAAAATTCAATTTGCACAGGCACAGCAAGTAATTTGTGCAGCAGACCAGAAATGATTACATAATGTATTCAGCTTCACAAGTCTTTATTGGATCCCCTTACACTGCTGATTGCAGAACTACTTCCCATCTCCAGATCGTTTCTTACATTCCCTGCACTGCCAGCTTTCTAACAAGACTTGCATTTTGGTGAGAGAAGCTTTCCTCTACGCTGCCTCCTTCACCTGAACCTGGCTGCCTTTCTCCTGTGGTACTCACAGACCACAACACCAAATTCCATAATACTTCTCTCCCTCAGAGTCAGCTGCAGCTCACATCTCTGTTTACTTTTTACAATTCTTTGTAAATTATGCAATCACGCAAACATGCTCAGGAAAATGAAACTGCCTTATTCACAGTAATTTTGATCTAGGATCCCAAAGCTATGAGCTAATTAGTAAAGTAAATAATTGTAGAACCTTCAGAGTTGCATATTTCTTTTTTTGTTCAACTACATACTTCAATTACTCACAACTGCAAGAGAATGCATAAAGGTTATCCCACCTCAAATTTACTACAAGGTGGTAAAAACACATCATACCCATAACTCACGTTAGAGAATTACTTCTGCAAAAATGACTTTGCTTCCCAAATAAGACTATTAACAGTCACAGAATGTATCTCTCCAGAGATTAATAAGCCTGACTAGGGCAACTGGGTATTAATTTTCAGATAATTTCATCTGCACAACACTCCTTCCTCTATTTTTTTTGGAAGATAATAAATGTCCTTGACCAACTTCTATAACTAGAAACTGACAATAACTTCAGACAAAATGGTAGTATCTAATGGCTGAACATTTTTTCAGAAATCTTTTGCCTTTGTGACATTCATGTTGCCAAAACACATGCTTAAGTTTTTATCTGAAACATACTTTCCATTAAGTAAGCGGCTCCTTATTTTTTATGCACAACTCCAACACTTGCCTGAGTAAATCAGTTACTCAGTTTGCACATATGATTCTGGTAACAGCACATTAACATGACAAACTGCAACCAGTGTGGGCCATTCACTGCAGTGAATTCTTGGCTTGGCTATGACTGCTGCCAAATGTGTTTCTAAACCACACAGACAAATCCAGCCCCTGGTTTATGAATGCCTTGCTATTTGGAACAGCACTACAGGGATGCATAACTTAAGCACAGGTAACACTGAAATCAATAGGATTTAATGAAGTCAGTAGAATTTAATCTACGCTTAAATACACTTAAATACTCTTTATTAAAAATCAGCAAAAGTCTGATCTAACACACACAAAATTAGAAAAGCAAGAAATATTTCATGCTTTGTCAAGCTTCGTGTTTGCATTTCAAGTGGTTCACTAAAACTGCTTAAAGAATCGTGTTCATCATCTCAAATGCCTGTTTGTTACCTGATTTTTTCTGTCTATGGAACTCCAACAGGTAGAAACAGGATAGCATGAGTGTCTACGTGGTGACACAAGACAAACTGGGTCCTACTGATAATTTCTTTATTCAAATATTAAGCACCTACTAGCTTCAGCAGAGTAATTTCTGTATCACAGTAGCAAAGCTGATTTCACAGACAGATGACTGCTTTATTCCTTCCTGTATGAGACCAGTGCCTCTGCCACAGGGATATGGAAACAGAATCACACAGAATCACTAGGTTGGAAGAGATCAAGAGTGGTAGTGATTCAAGATCATCAAGCCCAACCCATGCCCTAACACCTCAACTAAACCATGGCACCAAGTGCCACATGAAATCATCTTTTAAACACATCCGGAGATGGTGACTCCACCACCTCCCCAGGCAGACCATGCCAGTCCTTTAGCACTCTTTCCATAAAAAACTTTTTCCTAATATCCAACCTGTATTTCTCTTGGTGCAGCTTGAGATTGTGTCCTCTTGTTCTGTCACCTGCTGCCTGGAGAAAGAGACCAACCTCACCTGGCTACGGCCACGTATCAGGAAGTTGTAGAGAGTGATAAGGTCACCCCTGAGACTCCTTTTCTCCAGGCTGAACACCCCCAGCTCCCTCAGCCATTCCTCACAGGAGTTGTGTTCCAAGCCCCCCTCGAGCGTCTCAAGGTCCTTCCCAAACTGAGGGCCCAGAACTGGACACAGCACTCGAGGTGTGCCGTCACCAGTGCCCAGTACAGGGGAAGAATGACCTCCCTGCTCCTGCTGGCCAGGACATTCCTGATCCAGGCCAGGATGCCATTGGCCATGGCCACCAGGGCACACCCTGGCTCATGTTCAGCTGCTGTCACCAGTGCCCCAGGTCCCTTTCTGCCTGGGCACTGTTCAGCCACACCATCCCCAGCCTACAACGTTGCAGGGAGTTACTGTGGCCAAAATGCAGAACTTGGCACTTGGACTTATTAAACTTCATCCTATTGGACTCTGCCCATCCATCCAATCATTCCAGGCATCTCTGCAGAGCCCTTCTCCCTTCCAACAGATCGACACACACTCCCAGCTTAGTGTCATCAGCAAATTTACTGATGAAAGACTCGATACCCTCATCCATGTCATCAATAAAAATATTGAACAGAACTGGCCCCAGCACAGACCCCTGAGGGACACCACTGGTGACTGTCCCCAGCTGGATGCAGCACCATTCCCCACCACTCTCTGGGCCTGGCCATGCAGCCAGTTCCTAACCCAGCACAGAGTGCTCCCGTCCAAGCCATGAGCTGCCAGCTTTTCCAGGAGTGTGCTGTGGGAGACACTGCCAAAGGCCTTGCTGAAGCCCAAATAGACAAGATCCACAGCCTTCCCTGCATCCACCAGGTGGGTCAGCTGGTCACAAAAGGAGACCAGGTTGGTCAAACACCACCTACCCCTCCTAAACCCGTGCTGGCTGGGTCTGATACCTTGGGCATCCTGTAAGTGCTGTGTGATGACACTCAGTATAAACTGTTCCACTACTTTACTGGGTACTGAGGTCAGGCTAACTGGCCTATAATTACCAGGACCCTCCTTCCCACCCTTTTTGTGAATGGGTGTCACATTGGTCAGCTTCCAGTCATCTGGAACCTCAGCAGTGAGCCAGTAACAAACAAGACACATCAATTCCTAGGCAGCAGCAGCAGACTACAGTCCTGGGTAGCAAAGTAAACTATGTCGATTTCATTTTGCTCTAACATGCCAGGTTCTCCACTGCTGGAGACCAAGGGCTGTAAAGTTTCCCTGTTCTGGGAAGGACAACCTGCAGTAGAAGTGCAAAGCAGGCAGCGGGGGGCAATAAGTGCCTCAGCCATCCCAAACCTCCCACTGCACATGATTCAGTGCCATGAAAGCAAATTAGGCCTCCTAGGTCTGACAGCTTGTAAATGCATTGCTGGGAGTACAAACAATCTGCAGAAAGGGAGAAATATTGCACAGGGCTTGAGGGTAAAATAAAGAAAAGGAGTGAAAAAGGAAAAAGCGTTGTATTTTGGAAAATAAGTGTATCATATAGGCATCAGGGATAAAATAGCCCTGTTAATTTCTTTTTCCCCTCATTTTCCCCAAATCAAATGCTTTAAAAAATTAAAAACAACAAAAAATTATCTTCTTGTCACATATTATAATTTCCATGTAAACTTACAACCTCAAGGCCATAACTAATTCATAACCTTGCCAAAATTATTTCAAGAAATATGATCAGCTAACCTTTGGGCTGGCACCTTAGGCTGGCTATTCTCTGCCTTAAGACGTAGAACGCTGTAAAACAAATATCCAAAAGACAAATTCCAGCTTTTTTTTTTTTTTTTCTCTGTAAGAAGGATGGACTTGGCTGTGGTTTTTTATCAACTTGTTACATTCCTGGAGAATTACATACATTCAACATTCAGAGCTTCTCTGAAATAAAAAAAAATTCTGGTACACATTTAAAAATGGAAATACATCAGTATTTCATTATGACATTTAACAAACACATTCGGACACATAAAAGTAATTAAATATAATGATGTGATGCTATTCTTATTCAATCAACTAAGGAACTACACTTTGTCAAGTTTCATACATTAAGCAGTTGTAAAAATTCTCATGTTTCATGGTTCAGGTTCAAGATTTCCATCAACAGAACACAAATGCTTTCGTTAAAGACACAGTATCCTTTCATGTAAGTATGGGTATATATTTTAAATCTAATGCTGTGCCTCCACAGCTCAAACACAAAGGCTTAGCATCTGGATGCTAATTTGAGAGCAATTAAAATTACACCCATTTATATGTATCTGAACATCTGCAACCAATAAACATGTTGGCATACAAATTTACTGGTCATTTTATAATGGTTAAAAATGTAATGTCATCTAAATTAAAAGTAATACTTAGAAACCTTTTCAGCTCTTGCTACCACATGAAACAGGATATGCTACAAAACTTAAATAAGATGAAAACATAGATATATGTTTCAGGCTATTCGAAATCAATTTATTTGCCAATAAATTTAATGTTAGCAGCCTGGCTTGTTAGGCTACACAGCCTTGTGATAGCAGGCTGGGACCTGAGCAATAGCAGCTCTTTGTATTTTAAGCAGTGTGTGACCAATACTTAAGGGTTTTCTATGATTGCAACTTCTACTAGTTTAAATTAGTTTTAACTAGGAAGTCCCTTAGCTTTGGTTACAGTGGAAGGAAGCTCCTAAGGTTGTTGCTGGGCTTTCAGATATGATGCAATTACCAATACACTACAGTTGTCATTGGTTGAATCATGTTACTGATGACATTTCCTTAGAAAAAAGTGGGCCGCAAAATTACTAATCTGCATATGAAGTGCATGAGGAATGCAGTAGGGAAATGGAAAAGGATATTGTATCTTTAACACAGTAAAGTCATGCTTTAAAGGCATAAAGGTTCTACACTGAAAAAAAAAACTGAATAAAAATAGCAAAACCTCATTTTTATTCTTGAATAGCAGTGTAAAGCAGTATTGCAATTCTGTATAAAATGTCTTTTCTTTGAAAAGTACCAAAGATGCACAAAAATATCAGTCATTTTATAAGAAGCAGACAGGCTTCATATCAGTATTTACTGAACATTGCCAATGCAATGCATTAAATTCAGACTGTGATTTTGCAACCACAAATTCAGTAGTAAAACTCTTACTGACTTTAGGGATGCTTCTGCTACTGGATCAGCCTCCTAGAAACCAGTATTTTCACAGCTCAGTATTGACACAATCGTGGTTTTACTTTTGTGCATCGTGGACTATACAGAATTGCCATTTCCACTGAAAGCAATGTTATGTGCAGGAAGCAGAAGTCTTAAGCAGCCCATGGCCTCTTCTCCCATTGATGTGTCAGATGATTTATATGGGCAAACTCCCATTAACTTCATTGTTAGCTATACAAAGTCTCCTTCTCTGCATCAATGGGAGCACAGCCGCTGCTTCCTCCCCCTCCCACCACCTCACACCCCTGCAGGAGATTGCACAGAAAAGGTACACAGCCTTGGAGCTCATCAGGACAGGAGCAACAGCACAGACACTGCAAGAGCCTTCCCAAGGGTTGCAAGAAGGCAGCAGCATGCACAGTTCCCAACAAAGCACTCAGTTATGCCTGCATCTGCTACACATCTTCTACAAGCTCCTCTCTCTTGCAAGTCCCCTTTAGGACTTCCTGAAATCACATGCTTTCTACCAGGTTTGGCTAAATCTAAATGCCAGCCTGACATCCTTCAATTAATGCTTTTTTAATGAGGCAAAGCTAATGGGAGGTGTAAACTGATGGTTTGACCTTATACATTCTTGACTGCTCTGTCCCTAGGCCTTTAAGCCAATTGTGGTGGTGAACTACTTTGTTGACCTGTTCTGGGTTTGCTTCCTAGGCAAATACTCCAACCTCAGCACAGGGAGATAATCAGATGGATTTACAACCAATGGGCTCTCTGAAAGAGCACACTCATCTTCACCACCCCTTCTGGAGACACACTGTGTAGATTTGGTTACTGTTTAAGGAGAGTTACACATAGAAATGGGTGAAGTCATCAAATATCACTGCTTATCAAACCCATGTTCAGTTTAAATTTTATGTCTGTTGGTCAAACTTTCTATCCATCAGACAAAATCTGCTGACTCTAACAGTCACACAGACTCCAGTCAGCAGAGGATCTGGCAGTAGATCTGCATTTGTTTGCTGAAGCTGCAGATCTACTCTTCTGTACCTATGTTAACACAGCAAAAGGAACCATTTTTGTCATCATCTCTAGCAAAGGAGTTGTCCAAACTGTAATGCAAAATGAGAATTCAAGCCACTTCATATTGCTTTTCTTTTAAAAATCCTGCTTAACCTTTTGAATCTATGTTAAAGTATTATCTCTTCCTACAGTTTTTTGCCATTAAACTGCAGCTAAAATTTTGAAACAATCTTTACATCTGTAGTATACCTTGATGACATATAACTGGTGTACAAATCAGTTACAAACACACAGCCAGATTCAAAGCAGGAATACTTTGTTTCTGAAAGACACACACACAGAGGCAGAAACCATTTTTATAGCTTTTGAAAGAACTACAGAGATACTTGTAAGCCAGCTAATAAAGAGGCAGACAGACCACTAGTTTTAAGAATAGTTTTGAGGAAACTTGGATAGATGAGTGGCAAAAATACCCACAAAGAATTACTTTTTGCATTTGTGCAAGATACACGCAAGGATACATGTCCTGACTTGGTCTTCCCTGTGTCCTTTAAAACCCCTTGAATGGGCTCTGGGTTAGGACAACACATTCACTACCACAGATGTAGTTGCCTTACAATGCAAAAGCATTTAGGAATTAAAAATGCACTACTGATAACCTGCTTTCACAAAAATACTTTGTCACAGGAAGTCACCTCCCCTGCTCTGAGAAAAGAAATCAAGAAGAAACTCCTTCTGCCCTCACTTTTGCTCTGGGTTATAGCTCAGATGCGTGCACAACAGTAAGACATAAAGCAAGACAACAGCAACCCTATTTTTACACATATTTCATAAGGTACTTTATCAACATACCATCTTTCACAGAGGTAGGCTTTTGTGTGATTACTCCCACTTAGAGAGCTATTACTCCCACTCCTACTAATTAAAGTGTGAGTAAATCCCGCAGGCTGGGCAAAAACATGGGAATTTTAGACTAATTTCAAGTGGGATATTTAATATCTAACTTTAGAGCATTGATGCTGTGAGTCCCTCAGTGTAAAGGATCAACCCTATCAATAATGAGGGGACTTCATGGGAGTTAATAGTTGGTGTTTAAACATAATTTCTGTTGCTTCCAAATTAGCCTTTGTATACACTAGGTTTAATTAATTAATCTGGTTTACATACCAAATCAAAATCTAAGAAAAGCTACTTAGTTATCTTAACAATGGAAGATATGCACAGTTCTAAATCTAAGCCACTAAACAAGTGTGGATGGGTTTTCAATTTACAAGGACTAAGAAATGCCAATGAAATTGAGTTACATTTGTTCAGCCCCTTTGAAAACATGCTTATATTTTTATCAATCTCAAAATGCATCTAGTTGCCTAAACACAGATCTCACTTGGGTGTTCAAAACCTGCAAGAAAGAAAAAGAAAAAGAAAAATCCAACCTGTTTCAAAGTTCTTGGTTATTTCAGTTTGAAGGACACCTTCTAAGCGTGTTTACTGGAATTTGAAAGGGCACTTGGGAAGGGAATTTCATGTCACTGCAGAGCGAATATTTCTACTGGCTGAGATGTTACAGCTGACATTGACAGGCTCTGGAAGCAAGTTTACAGACAGATCAGACCTACGTGCACAAGTCTTGATTGGTGTAAAGAGGAGACAGAGGATGTTGTAAAGAAAGCAGTGTAAATTAAAGGAGGGCCCTATTTCAACTTCTTCCTACATGTTTATAAGAGCAGAAGACAGCTGAGTTCTGCTGAGTGGCGTTGCTAAGCAGCACTAAGCATGATTATGCTCCACATGCACTCCTTTGCCAGTCAAAGGGACATAAAAGCAGTAACTTCACAAAACCAAGTTTAGCTAACACAGGTCAGTTTCCCTTTGCAACTCTTTGGATGGATTATGGGTGGAAGATCAGGAGCACAGAGTCACCAAGGCTTAAGGCCCTCATGACACTCATCAGCTCCACCACACTCCTGCTCTGTTAGAGCTGACATATCCAGGCTTAAGCATGTCCCAATTAAACCATTACTTTAAATCACACAGCTGGTTGAAATGTTTTTGTTTCAATAGCTGTGGGTAGAGGGCATGCCCACACGTGCTTGGTGGAGCAGCTCAGCTGGACAACAGAAAACATATCCAAGCATATGAGTGACCACTTGCCCTTGGCTCATCATAGTTCAGAGGTCTCTGCAAACAGGGTACATGACTGATACCCTGTCATGCATCTGTGTGCCTGCTCCACTCTGGCTCCAGCATGGCTCTCACCTTACATTTGTTGTCAGAAGGATAAATTGAGAGATAATTAGTGCCCACATGGTAAATTATGCATGAGTAAGCAGGTGAGAGTCCAAAGGTGCTGCAGTAGTTGCATGCATACCGAGGATGGCTCAAGCTGGTCTGAAAAACAGCAGCTCCAACTCACTAATAAAGAGCTCAGCATTATTGCCTAAATATTTGAAGCTTCTTTTTTATAAATTGGAGATGTTTATAGATTGGGTCTCACTACTAATTTTTAAGCCTGACTCTATACTTGTTTTCCTTGTCCAAACAGAACTTATACTAAAACACCCAGGAAAATGTACATCTAGTAGAGAAAGTCTGACATCCATTTATGCCACTCATTTTGGGGACAGGGCTTAAAGCTTTACCTTGGACCAGAGTGAAAGCAGAAGAAATAATCATGTACTTTACTTTTTGGAAAATTTTCAGCAATATTCATTTGTATAGTAAAATACCCAAGTTTTCCTTTGGGGCCAGGAATGTTGCCTTCTGTGCCAGGTTAATCCTTCGTACTGGGTGCCACATTCCCAAGGTGGAGAGTTGACTACAGATTTTCTATTTGGCTGCAAGCATTAAAGAGATTCATTTAGTGTAATCTCCCACTTCATGATATGTCTGGAATTTTCACCACCCGCAACTGGGGCTGATTTTCGTGTTTTATTTTGCCAATAGTTTGACTCCAATTTAAAACAGAGAAGAAGCTGCTGATGGTTTTAGTAAGATTTTCACCTAAATATCCAAGACACTTCTGACCCAGCACATCAAGAATTATCAGTCTGTAAAGAAAAAATGGGGGGAAATTCTTTTTGACACCTAAGTGATAATTGTATTCTTTTGAAAGTCTGGTCCCAATTACTAGAGATAATCCCAGAAAATACCTATCTACATGTCTTCTAAATGTGCATGGAGACAAATTTGTGAATAATGGACTAAAATGCAGTGGAAGGAGGTGAGAATTCACCTACCTTTAGCCTTAAGGAAAAAAAAAGGGCATTTATAGTATCTGGAAAAGCTAGCACTATATTATTTTACTGACAAAATTCAAAGAACAAAAAATAAATTATACTTTCTGCATATTATTACATTTGTCTCATTTCCAATTTTTAACTACAAATCTTTTGATAGTATCACTTTATGATATTCCTGTCTCCCAAGATCATAAAAATGCAAACACAAATCAGATTTGGTAATAATGAGAAACTGACTTCCACCTAAACAAGAGCTGTAATTTATGGTCACAACATGAGAAACAACTTGTCTAAGAAAAGGGCCACAGTGACACAACAGTCTGGACTCTTTTGGTTTTGGATTTTGTTTTGTTTTCTTTTTAAACAATGCAAATTATTTGTTTTTGCCAGTTAAGCCTTCGTAGCCTCAAGCATTTAAACACTCAATGATTTTCAAATAAAACTGCATCATGAAAGATGGACAGAGATCCTATTGCTTCTGGAGTAGCCTCAATTAACCTACTGCATATTCTTCTTCTTTCTTCATAAATATTCTTGCCAAGGAAAGGACTACTTGTTACCAATTAGAGCCCTAAAAACCAAAATTATTCATGGTATTGCCTGAGAGGTATCAACCTGAGAACTCTGCATCAAAGAAACAGTATCAGGGATGTTGTATTCCAGAAATACTTTCCATAGGTTTTTACTAGTCATCTTATGTATCTATTAAGCCTTGTGGGCTTCTAACATACTCGGGAAGAGAGAAACCAGTCTTGCTGTTTACAGATTTGAACAAAACCTTTGCTGAGAGTTGCATTTCCAAAGCTTTTCCTACCTTTTGCCAAGTATTTGCCCTGCAGACTATGAAATTTACAGCATTTAACACTTGTTTTACTTTGAAAATGGCTTCGTAGAAAATTACCTTGTCCACATATGTTTGTGTCTAAATTAAATAAATTAAAAAAAAAAAGCTAAGAACCAGTGTTTACAGGCTTGCTCCTGCAAAAACTCCAGGATGTCCCTCATATAGGAGTGTTAAGTACACAAGTAAGCATCCCCAGTATCAAAGGTTGTAATTTTAACAAGCTGAGGTCTCTACATCACTCCTAACAATTTTAACTTCTACACTAGCTGCCTCCACAGAATTCCCCTTGAAGGTGTAGTTAATAGTGAAGACTTATCTACTGGTTTATCCTGCAGTCATATCAAAGAGTCTAGATAGATGTGAGAACCTCAGAGATGTTTCTCTTCACGTGTGACCCAGTAAAAGGATGCTGTCAGGCAGATTTGTTCCCTTAGTTTGGGGTTACTGAAAAAATGCTTGGGCTTAATACTTAATTGGAACATTTCCATCAATTTTCTAAGTAATTTTGGTTTCCTTCTTGGATGCAAATATTATTGCACTGCAGTGCCTGTAACATGACACAGTGTAGTTATCAGATCAGAGCACAAAATGAAGCAGAAACCAAAAAAGAAATTTCCAAATTCTCATTGCCCAAACTCCGTTTTACCTTACTCGACTGCAGTCATTTTTAGCACTGCTAAAAACAGACAGAATTTTAACATGACAGCATCCTTCTAAGTCAGTCAGGCGCACACGTGCAAAAGCCCAGCCCTGCATTGTAAGGATGTGTGTGAACACGTGAAGACGTGACTAGGTGTGTTCAAGCTTTCTTTACAAGTGCCTAGAAGCCCCAGCAGCAGTGATACTCACGTTGGCACTGTCCCCAGGCCACCCGGGCCCAGCCCCAGCAGCAGTCAATTCTGCTTCCAAAGCGACACAGTCCTGCAGACGAGACCATTTGTCTGGGCCACCTGTACAAGACAGTTTAACAAAGTCTGGTGAAACGTTCTGAAAGTAGCTAAAATCATCCTCGAGTGAAAAAGAAAAACCTACCAACCAACCAAAAAACCCCAAAAGACAAAGAACAGCAAAAAACCTCTCCTGCACAGAGAGATATAATTATTTTTTAAATTTTTTTTTTTTGAAGAGAGTAACTGTTCTCAGTTGAGCCTGGGGTATTTCTGTCATTAATACTTTGTTTAGTTAAAAAAACGCAAATGACAATAAGTGACGAGGTGAAAAGGTAATTAGGATAACTGAGCAAAGCCTGAAAAAGCCGACAAGCTTGGCATTATGCTCACTGCTGCCACTCCCAGGCTGGCACTTAACAGAAGTTCAGAAGTCTGAAACAGAATTTATAGTATGGAATAAACGTCATCATAAAGTTTAGGCACTGTTTTAGTTCATAATATATGACAAAATTTTCTCACTGATACTGCCAAACCTTCTCAGTGAAACATTAAAGGAAAAAAAACAAATGAAAGCAAAAACGTCTTGGACTGTTAAATAGAAGTTAAATATAAAAGGAGAGCTGTAATCTTCCCGTGTTCCAAAGAAAAGATACCACGGCCTCACGCAGTTATAAACCATTGACACGAATCAGTTACGCCTTTTTAACGACAGGCTGAAATCCCCTGAACGCTGCATTTGAACAAATCCTACTTAAAAAAAAGAGAAAAGAGAAACCCTGGGGCGGGCGGGGGTCGCGCTGGCCGTTCGCCCCGCACGGCGCAGC
>VYXD01014426.1:0-17507 GCA_013397195.1 Hylia prasina | reverse complement strand
TCCCTCTCCCGGTCCCTGACCGCCCGCCCGGCTGCCAGGCGCAGGAGGCGCGGCGCGGGGAGCGGCAGCGCCGCCCGCCCCCGGCAGAGGCGCCCTCGGCCCGCCCGGGGCCGCCTCCCCCTGCCAGGGGCACCTGGCGTGCCTGGGACACCTGGGGCGGGATAGAGCGGGAACGAGCCCCGGCTGCTGCGGCCAGCGAGGCGCAGACCGCAGTCTGGGGCACTGAGAAGGGTGGGCTTCCTTGTCATGAGCTTTTGTATCTTGAACTTCCTGAAGGAAGATGGTTACGCCCTCCTCTCTGCAAAGCTCCCGTCTAAAGCCAAGAGCGATATGATTTGGCCCTCTTTTACCAACCTAATTTCCCCAACAACAAAGCTTTTTGAGACTTACAAGGTGTTTTTGGTTTTTTCTGTCTCAAACACTCCTATTAATAGCTCTCAGGTGTTGGCGTGTGTGACATCAGGTGTCCCAGCCCTTGCCCAGAACAAAAAGGGACAAGTTTAAACACTAACCACACTGCATGTAATGTGCTTGCACCACTACTGACAGCAATGACTGCATCTGTACTCACTATTAACATGTTAAAATACAGCCCTTATTTTTGTTTGGTTTCTATGAACTACGGCTTTGGGACTTACCAAATGACATTTCTAATAGCAGCCTGTCACCAGTTTAGGGTCAGAGCTGTTCTGACATCTCTCTGATTACAGACAGATGGGGTCAACCACTTGGACTGCGTTGCAGCATTTGTTTGATTTGTGCCTACATCAAGGCTAAAGCTGTTCCTACAAGGGTCTGGCTGTAGCTTAGAAGCAGAAAACAAGGATTTTCTCTGGTTTGTGCGGTAACACAAAGCCAAACCCTTCAGGAAGCAGTTGGATGCCAACCACAATTTTAAAGCTTCAGATTTCAGCTGGTAGTTCTGTGCAGATCATTTTCCACCCTCAAAACACTTCACAGATAATTCAAGTAATACTGCACAAAGGTGGCCATTTTTTTGCATGAGATACAAAGTGTGCCAGTAAGCCTTCAAGAATTACACCTTTCCTCAGAATGGTTTTACTCCTTTCTGCTCATGTTTGAAAAGACCCCCTCCAATACTCCTTCCCCTCTTTTTTTCATCTTTTTATGACCGTATAATCCCCATGATAAGCTTTCTGTCCACAGCATCAGCCCAGAACTTTTCAGACACGGAGAAAAAACAACAGCAGAAGCTACAAGGCGATGATTCTGCAAGGTGCTTGCACCTGTGCTGATAACATGCAAGCCCCCTTAGAGGACTCAGATATGAAAACTGCACTCAGGACCAAACCTGGTTCCCTCCATTCACATGAGAAGCTGATAGCCAAGCAGTGAATGCAATGGGAAAGACAGAAGATCATCTGGCTTGTATTAGATCCTTGCTGAAATACAGAGCTGATTGCCAGCTCTTGACTGATTGATAATTGGTTTTTTTTCACTTGGATGTATGATGTGGTATAACAAACCATGCATAGTGAAATCACTGTCAAAATTTAATGGGCAAAAGGGGAGATAACCTATTTGTGATAACCATAGGGATTTCTTTCGGGTAACAGCATCTGCATGTGCCTTTCCAACTTGTAGAAAAAGAGTGTCTGCAAATTACACCACAGCCAAGTCCAGGACAAGTGCCAAAAACAACATTTGACCATCACTCTGAATTAAGGTCTAGGGCAACCTGACACTTTCCCTCTCATGTCCAAAGGGACATGTCATAACATCAATTCCTTTAATGCAATGCTGCATAATGGTACTTAATATACACAGCAACTTTGAAGCACATATTATTCCTTTAAAGCTTGTTCACTCACAAATGGCAGTAAGATCATTTAATCTCTCCAGACTGCACTGAGTATTTAAGACTTCCTCAGCAGCCTGTTTGGCTCTCTGGTATGTTACTACTAGTGTGCTAGTCAGACGTGGTGCCTACTCTAATTAAGATTGTCTGCTCTTGGTTAAGTTCTGCTGCCTTTACAATTTGTTTTGGAACATCAGCCCAAAAAAACAGTTACCCAGTCACTGGAAGATCACATATTACGCTTCCATACCCATCAGTGGAACTGAACATCCACTCACTTATGAATTCATTTGTTTTGGCAATGGGTTATCATCACTAGTAGAGTTTTCTTAAGAAGGCAGTTTCTCATATCCATGACAGTAGAAGGATTACTGAGTGAGGTGTCAAAGAATCAGATCTCTTAACGAGTTAAAGGGGTATTAAGTTGTGTGAGTATTCATCAAGATATTATATAGAAGACAGAGATGAAGAAGTTGTTGATAGTATGACAATAAAAAGCATTTTTGTGCCTTATGTTTGGTGAAGCAGTATGAAAGTCTGGCAAAATGCTGATGCCATTGAGTGGGCTGACCTGATGTCCAGCAAGACTTAACTAACAATAGAACTCCTGCAGCTGTGCATTAAGCACTCAAATGATTGACTAGAACAAGTGTTCAAGAAAGTTTCTTTAAAGATACTGGTAAGAAGCTTGGTTAAACATAACATGATAGGTTTTTAGCTGCAAATTAGCAACAATGAGGCAGAAACACAGAGAAAGAAAATATTTTGAACAGCAGTGCTGCTAACCTTGTGTATAAAAAAGTCAAAACTCCTAGGAAGGTGAATTTTGCCTGAAATTTTATGTTCACTTTATGCAAGCATAGTGATTCTTCCTGGGTTTTTTACCCTTCTCCATTCCTCCATAATTATATTTATGTGTCTTGTGCCAAAAAAAAAGCCACACTATCAGTCATGATTTTCATCTCAGACTTCTAGTCTCACAGGTATATTGAGCTCAGATTGAGACCCTTCTATGCAAATGAAGACCCTAAACTTGATTAGATACACTTGAGAGTGTTGAGAGCAGAGGAAGAGTTGAAGATACTTGCAGCTGAAGATACTTGCAGCTGACCATGCCATTAGGTTCTGAATTTTCTATCACTTCCCAGGGAATGAAGTCCCAGGTATGTATTCTATTCCTGTATTCTGCACCATAAGTGATGAAGGCACATCTGACCGTACACAAATCTGAATCCTGATGATAAGGCAGCAGAGAATGAAGAAATGCTTTGAGAGAGGGGCTTGCTAATTCTGCTGCAGAGAGGGTAAGGATGGTGAGGGCAAGTGCTGCTTCTGGAATGGTGAGTGTGACAGAGTGACATCTGGCACACTGCAGTTTAACTACACATGTGGGAACGGGTTCAATGCACTGCTCAGGACAGTAGTGATGTTTCAAAAATCCACAACAGTACAGTGCAGAGTATATTTGCAGTGTATACTCCATACTCAAGAATCACTGTCATGAGCCATACATGTAACTGGTAATACAAGGAGCATCAACTACAGACATGTGTAAAACAACAGGAAACCCTGTTCTAAGGAAAACAAGCTTATTTAGTTTTGTCTAGTGAAATGAACCTTCCTTGTGTGCATGGGACCTGCTCCTCTCTAACAGCACTACTTACCTTTACTTCACCTGGGGTAGGCTGTGCCCAGCAGTCTCAGTGTTCCAAACTTCTGCTGCAGGATCAAGTTCAGGTTTTTGTATGCTCTTTGTCACTGTAACCATTCCCCCCCGGGGTGGGAAACCAACAGAACAGAAACAGTTTCTGGAATACTCCCTGGCATCATCTGGACAGGCAATATTTTTTAAAAAAGAGCTATAAAGATACAAGTGGCAGATATTTTAGGCTGACAGATATTGATAAATATGGTAGATGATGGAATATGGAAGATATGACAGGAACCACACAGAAAGAACTTTACAAATTTATCTTCATTGTTACACGTACCTATGAATTGGACATAAACACACCAATAGAAGATATTGCTTTCAGGGTATTCTACTGCCAAGTAATTTTTCTTTGAGGAAGGCATTAAATAGGTTATTTCAAGTCCACTTTCCTAATATTGACTTCCTCCTTGTCTTAAAGCACATTATGAATGTTAATAAATCAAGTCCTCTATTCAGCAGAATCAGTCAATAACACTCCCATTTACATAAGCAGAAATTAAGGAAGAGAAAATTACTTTTCCACAAATCAAATAATCTGTCATCAAACCAGGAACATATCTCCTGTTTTCCGATTTCATACTTAAACCACAAATCCATCCTCCCCCTTTTCTAGATACTTCACCCATGCTGAAGCTGAGAAAGTTGACCACAAATCCCCCACTATCCCAAGTCACTAAATCACACCACTCGTGTAAAAACCACTTGATTTGCAGTTAATGGCAAGCAGTATCACAGTCTGCATTTTTGCTGCTAATGTAACATGTATACCTCTTACAAAATGAAACAGAAGAAAAGAATCCAAGTCCAAATATTCTATGACAGTCTCAATATCAGTGCTTTTCCTCTGGGGCTATGCAATTCTGTGGTATATTTAAAAATAAAATTTATAAAGTAAATATTATCTCCGTCACATGGCAAATGAGAATTCTGTGACTCTCATGCTAATAAGAAAACTATAAGGAAATACAGTAGCTCAATCAGCTAAATCACTCTTGTGCTCCAGCTCAAGTTTTTTCTACACAAACTTAATCCTTCTTTAAAAACTATGAGTATTATTTGTGCTGAAGTTTACTGCAACACAAATTATAGTGCAAAGAAGTTATCTTCCCCTGTAAATAAACAATAATTTGCCTTTCAAAACCCTGTAAATTTTGATATTTAATTTTAAAAATTTCTAGCTCTCCACATTACCAATTTTGATACCAAACATATTTTGCACAGGGGATCAGAATGATAATCCCCCAAATTTAACATTGCCCTGTTCATTAGGGAGTCAGTCTACTTTGCCTCACCTTTTTCCATGTAATTTTTGTAAGGTTCTACTATTCCAGTAATACACTGAGTCCAATACAACTCCTGTGGCTTTACACCATATGTTTTTCAGATCGGGCTACAGCTGTTCATGTCCAGTTTTACACCGTGCAGCCAACGCCTGATGCTGCCTCCTGTCCTCAGGAAGGCAAATGCTTGAACACAGGAACACCACACTATACATCAATAGTACTTTGTCACTTAAATCACAATCATCTCCATGGCTGCATGCACATGCATTTAGCAGTCAGAGGGAAGAGACCAAAACTGAGGCACAAGCAAGACATTCAGCCTTAGTGGAATTTACCAAGAAAATGCACACTCAGCAACACTTAGGATCAACAGTGCACTGTCTTTTTCATGGGCAAGAGGTGCATAAAAACTTTCTGTTGAACAACATTAGAGGCAGATGACAAATTCTTAAAAAAAGAAAAATCCCCAAATACAAAAACGTAATCACCAGATTACTCTCCCTAAGTAAAATATAAATAAAATAAAACAGAAAAAGAGTCACATATGTCATGCAGAAGATAACTACTGAAAAGCTTTTAAGAATCAAAACCCACAAATATGTGAGTTGAAATGAAACTTAACCTCACAACTTCTGCTATAATTTCAAGAAAAGAAAAAGGTAACATTAACAGAAGAGATTAGTATGAAGACATGCTCTTGATCATAATTCTAATAGGAATTGTATTGAATCAGGCAGGCCAGCAGTTTTGTATATTACCTGAAAAAATTATGGACTTCCGCTCAGTTTACTCTTTCATGAGCAAAAACTGCAAGCTAGGTCTTCTTGGGTTGCATAAGAATTTTAATATATAAGGAAGAGCCATAAATCAACCTGACAAGTTACCAGAATTTTCTTTATGACAAAAGCAGCAAATAATCTGGTGCAGCATGGATTCAATTGTTCCTGCTCATGAATTATGGTCCTTACAGTAAGAAATACACTGGGAGATGCAGAATCAGAAGAAAATTATTTACAACTGCCTAAGGTACCAGCTTAGACTGTCAAACAGTTTTCATAAATTTGTTTCTCCCTGTGCCTTGGGCTCATTGCCAATACTGTGAGGGGGGAGGGAGAGGGCAAGTAGGGGTATGCTGCCCAGACTTCCTATATAAATTATAAATTATGACAATGCCTTTCCAGGGAGAAATGATCAAGCACTACTTTAACCTGGTTCTTTAGGCTGTTTTATTTTTTTTTTATAATGAACCTGAATCTCTACATAAATTCTAGCAAAGATGGAGTAAATTAGCTGAAAATAAATAAATCACTCTTGGTCCTGTTTTTCCCTCAGTTTCATTGGCTGTAGTTATGTAACGATATGCATCCTCTGGTACTGGTTGCTGATAAATTGACCTAGAACTGCTTATATAAATGAGTTTATATTGCTGTTCTCAAGGGGAAAATGGCTGTGTCTAATGGAATTCTTTATTTAATTTCAATCTTGTTTTGACAGACAGAAAATTCCTAGTATATTTTGAGATACCATGGGGAAGTAGTAGGCAGTAAAACCTACTGCAGATGCTCTGAAGAAGAGTTTTCATTTTGTTTTGATATTGTTGACCCAGCTTCTCTGTTCAACTTTATATTAAACTGCAAACTGTGAAAGAATAGTTGAGAGTGAAAGGGATCTCTGTTGGTCACCTGGTTCAACCTCCCTCCTCAAGCAGCATCACCCACAGCTGGTTGCCCAGAATGGTGTCCAGGTAGCTTTTGAATAGTTCCAAAGATGAAGAACCCCTCAACCTCTCTGGGCAACCCTTGTCAGTATCCAGTCACCCTCACAGTGAAAAAGTGTTTCCTCACCTTCAGGTGGAATCTCCTGTCCGAGTCCTCTTGTCCTGTTACTGGACACTATCGGCAAGTACCTGGCTCCATCTGCTTTACACCACCTTCCTTTCAGGTATTATTCCACATTGATGAAATTCCCCCAGGCCTTCTCATCTTTCAGGCTAAAGAGTCCTGTTTCTCTCAGCCTTTCCTGCTGGGAGAAATGGTCTTGTCCTTTAAACATTTAGTGCTCCTTTGCTGGACTCCTCTCCAGTAGCTTTGTATCTCTCTTGTATTTGGGAGCCCAGGGCTAGACCCAGCAATCCAGGTATGGCCTTACCAGTGTTGAGTAGAGGGGAAGGATCACCTCCCTTGACCTGCTGGCAGCAATCCTGCTAATGTAGCCTAGGATACTGCTTTTGCAGCATGGTCATACTGCTGGCTCCTGCTCAGCCTGGTGTCCATCGGGACCCCCATGCTCTTTCCTGCAAAGCTGTCAGTGTGCAGTGCCTGGGCTTGTTCCTCTGCGGGTGCAGAACTTTGCACTTTCCTTTGCTGGACTGCATAGAGCCTTTGCCAGCCCGTTGCTGCAGCCTGCTGAGATCCCTCTGGATGGCAGCATGCCCCTCTGGCATGTCAGCTACCCTCTCACTTTGGGGTCACCAGCAAACTTGCTGAGGGCACACATGCCACGTCATCCAGCCCAATAACAAGATGTTAAACAGATCAGGACCCAGTGAAACCTCTGTGACACTAGAAACTTATAGCAATAAAATATTCATACGTTTTCAGTCAAAACAAACAAAAAGATCTCATAGAAGTAGTATAGTAATAGATAGTGTAGTAATAGATAAATAAAGCACGTGACTGGTATGATGATTAGTACACAGAGAGCTGCTTGGGAGCTTTTTAATGCCTTTCAGCATTACATATTTTGTTTGTGGTTTTCATTAGGTAGCATTTGAGAGACTAAGATGTGCATGAACTTCAGGTCTTCATAAGACACTGTGAGAGACAAGAGCATGCAAAAGATTTAAGATGGGTTTAAGTGCTGAGCATGAAAGGAAATTAAGCAGTTTCAGGTTATCTACAGGGTTTGGTGGACATTTACTGATGATTTTATATTCTGCCAAAACAATGCAGTAGCATTCAATTTTATTTCATAATATGCTCATTTTGAAGCTGCATATTCAAAACCACTAAATACAAATAACACTTTTGAAGACTTCAATGTGTTTTCAGTGATATCTTTTGAGAGGAGACAATAAGTATTGTGCTTCCTTTAAAATGCAATCATGCAACATGCCTGAACTGTTGAAATAAACCACAATTCTTCTGAATTAAACCACAATTCTTCTGAATTGCAGTTTTCTTAAGGCAGAAAATAAAACAGTTCTGACTTAGACTGGGAGCACAAGACTAGAAGATTTCTCCATCAGTAATGAGGAGAATCTGCAGAAGATGAAATGAGAAAATTTCAGAAAGAGTTTTAATGAATATCATTAAAGGAGAGGAGAAATTTAAAAGACTGCAACAAATCTATTGATAATTTTAAAAACTGGTTTTCAGACTATATCAGAATATTCCAAGATAAATTAAAAACAGTCCTGCAGAGCTCTGCAGAATCCACAGGTAACAGACTTAGTGACAGAATTAGCGACCAGTTCTATGGATGGACAGGGGGCTGCAAGTGCACATCAATGAGCTGTGTTGAGCTTCTCATCCACCAACATTCCCAAGTCCTTCTCCTCAGAGTTGCTCTCAATCTGTTTTTCACCTAGCCTGTATTTGTGCTTGGGATTCCCCTGACCCAGGTGCAAGACCTGCCACTTGGCCTTGCTGAGTATCATGAGGTTTGCATGGAGCTTCCTCCTGAGCCTGCCAAGGTCCCCCTGGGTGATATCCCTTTCCTCCAGTGTGTCGACCACACCACTCACCTTGGTATTGCCAATGATCTGGCTGAGAGTGCACTAAAATTCCACTGTCCATGTCACAGACAAAGACATTAGAAAGTGCCAGTCCCAACATCAACCCCTGAGGAACACTTCTTGTCACTGCTCTCCAGCTGGACATGAAGCCATTGACCACAACTCTTTGAGTGCAACCATGCAGCCAATTCCTTATCCATTCAGTGGTCCATCCATCAAATCCAGGTTTCTCCAGTTTAGAGACAAGAATGTTGTGTGGAACAGTGTCAAATGCTTTGCAGAAGTCCAGGTAGCTGAGACCAGTTGCTCTTCCCTTATCAACCAACCATGACTGAGAACTATTCTTGGTCAAGCAGGAGAACTATTAGAGTTGAAAAGATAGACAGGAAAGCGTCTATAGAAAGGTCTACCTTCTTCCAAGAACCATAGCCTGAGCTGCTCTAAAATATTTTGCAATAATCTGAATGGCATAAGAGCTGCACCTTTAAAGTGACAAACTGTCAGCTCTCAAAGGCAAAGGGAAATTATCCAGTTAAATGGTGTCATTTTTCCTTTAAGTGCAGTTAAAGAATGTCAGCTGCCCATCAGAAAATCAGACTGTCAGGCTTGCATAGTACTCAGTTTCTACTTTCATTGAAAAGAAAGGCAGTGATCACCTAAGGAAAAATGAATATATTTAAAGCATGTTAAATCAGGAAGAAACCAAAAGAAGTCCACTTAAAGGGTCAGTTCTGCTTGTGCTGTAAATGATGCTGAAGATGCTAATCTCTGGTTCTTGGCTCCCAGAAGATTACAAATTTTGGATTCAAGCAAACAAATATTGAAGCCAAACCTAGTGGTCCTGAATTTTTAATTCATTTAGTTTATGAATAATTTTCCCAACAACAATAGTATTGATGAATGAAAAGTTGGGTGTGCTCACTTCTAGGGCAACTATACAATATATGCAACTGCAAGGAATACTGACTGTATCAGTGTGCCCTAGGGACATCTCTCATAGAAATTTCTACAGATCCCTTCTGCACCTCAAAACCTGACTGAGTTTCTCATTCCTCGCACGGTGACAGCACAGCAAGGTCTGGAGTATTGATTAGAATTAAACTAGCACTTTCTGGCATTTAATGCTTTGAGTAATTTCTTCTATTTGGTTCCATGGGTGTAGCCCTGGTTCGTGGCTGTGATGTTTTGGTTTCTCTGAAACTCTTTCCCAGAGACTGTTCTGTCAACAAGAGACATGTTTTTCCTAACTGTAACCTATGTTTACATTCCTTTCCCTAGGAGGGACTTCTTCTTGATGTCCCTCTGACTTGACCAATGTAGTTGAAGAAGTTTGTCTTTTTTCCACCCATTGGGTTGTTCTTTGTAGAATAGCATAAAAGGGAAGAAATAAACAGAAATAAAGGAGTCATTGTCAGCCTTCTGAGTCAGAGTCCATTTCGTTGTAATCTTGAACAGCATCACATGGGTGTCAAATTCAGCTGTGATTTTTCTTGGTTCAAATGAGCAAATCACCAAATAAAGGCATTTTCTACTCCTCTCAAAAAATGGAGGGTGCATACATACAACTGGGAGAGTGAGACACCACTTACAGAAACCTGCTGAGCTTCATATAAGAAATTAATCTAGTTGATTTGATCATCCAGGCAGAAAGCACAACACTTCAAAAGTACAGCCTAAGAACATCAGCTGAAAACTTTATCTTACTTTATCTTCTGCACTGCACTGACTCTTCTCTGTAGATGAAGATAAGTATTAATTCCTAACAATTTTGTGCATGTGTGTGCCTATATTTTCATGGTTAACAGATCTTCAGAGAGGCACTAACATTCTTCAGGATTAGATTCACAAGGAAAAATGTAAAACGGTATTTTCCAGCAATCTCCACATAGAGTAGCAAATTCTGTATAAGAATGGTAGACATAGAATTGTACTGTGTTCTCCTCAGAACTTGAGTGCTCCCACTTCTTTCAGGTAAGGTAAGTGCTACCATCAAATAGATTAGCTGATTGATGTCTGTCAGGTTGGCAGTGTACATGTCAGTGGTGTTTATTCTTGTAAACAGTAGCTATAGTGTAAACCAATAGTACACAATACCCTGCAAATGCAAACTTTTAAAGTGCTAAAAACAACTGCAGTTGCAAGTTCTCTCAGTAAGGATTATTCAGCTGGAACATGTTTTACTTCAGAGGGCTTTCTGGTATTTACTACAGAGCACATAAATATAATCCAATTGTAGTAAATGTTCATAAATGAACCAAAGGTTTCAAATTGCATGTTTGCTTCAGATCACTTTGAAAAGGATTTTCTTTTTCAGAATCCTGCTTTGAATGTAAAATGTTACTCCAACATGGATGAGGTATCTATTTATAACCAAATGTTTGTGTGCAATGGTCAAATCCAAAAAAAAAAGAGGAATTGAATGTTTATTTTCGTCTTGATTTTCTTCCAATACCTTGTGCAATTTATCCTGGAATTCTAATTATATCCCCTATATAAACACTGCAAATATGAAAACTGAAAGGAAGTGTATTTGCTAGAGCTTTTTTCCTCCTTGTTCCAAAGTAAAGAGATGCTTGTGGTCAAATTATTTAATGAAAAAATTCAGTGTGTCAGCGATCATCCCAACAAAGAAAACATGTCCATTTACAGTACTGTTTAACTATTTCTATAGTTGGTGACCACATTAAATGGGTATTTGAATGGAAGCATGCCAGATGAATAAAAACAACCTTCATGAGTGCCAAACATTAGCTCTGTCTACAAAATTAGCTAAATGTGTGCAAAATTACACAGACCTACTATAACTGCTGACCTCTCAGGCAGCTCAGTAGTCTATATCTGATGTGATTTTGTTTAAGAGAGCAATGCCAATGAAATACACCAGGAGTTATTATCAGCCCAACATGTCATCATCCAAGCTTATATTGAACCATGGCAAAATATATATTCCTTGTAGCTCAGGAACTGTAACAGTGCAAAATGTGTATAAAAATGGGTATTTATTCATGAAAGAATCTACAGTTTAAGCTGAAAAGTAATGTTAGCTGGACAAACCCCATAATAACCAGAAGCTCAGCAATTCTACAGCCTTTACATGGTTGCAGAATAAAATTGAATAAAAGGTGATTTTAGGAAATCACCCATTGCAGACCTCAGTTAAAGGAGGGTGCCTGGGCTTTGCAATAGTGAATCAGAACTTTGATTCTTCTGGTTGCCAACAGTGATCTGGACTGGATGCTTTTGAGAAAGGAGCAACAAAGTTTGCAATGAATAGCAGTTGGCTCAAAATTCTTGGCCAAAGTTCTAAACCATGAGGCTTCTGCCTCCCGTGGTCCATCCCTATCATCTATTTTAACTATGCATAACTTCATCCTCCTTACTTAAAACCCCCTCTATTTAAAACCCTAATTTAAAATCCGGGTCAATGGTAATTGTTGTGGGAAGTTCCACTGGCTAAATACAAATACCACAAAGAATTACACACATTATCAAATGCAATCACTGAACTTTGAGTTTGCAAACTTATTGGCACCCTGAGAGCTCTACAAGAACTTGGTTATGATATCCCAGACCACCATTTTTATATTTGTTTGCAAAATAGTAGAATTCTTTGCATACAAGTTATTAAAATCACCTACATGATTTTCTTCAACTTATGCTTGTGTTTTAATGTGTATTTTTATACAGACTGAATGCAACCAAATTGTAGATCAGACTGTCACACACACACAAAACAAAAAACCAAACCAAACCAAAATAAAACAATAAAAAACCCCAAACAAACAAACAAACAAACAAACAAACAAACAACCCACCACCATATAAGCAGCTCTTTCCTCTACCAATTCAAACAGCCACAGATAACCCAGAAATGGTCCACAGTCCAGGACACACAGATTAAAAACCTTTCTACAAACATATGTCAGGGGAGGGAAAAATTGCTAGAGGGAGAGAGTTCCACAGCTGGAGTATGTCAAATAACCATGCTCCATTCAGCTCACCCTTCCCTCATTTATACCTCACTGCTCCTCTCCACATGCCTGCACCAGAAGTACCCCAGCTATCTGGAGAATATCAGGCTAAAACATCTGATCAGGAAGGTAGCTACTAGATGGGGGGTTTATCTTTTTTTTTTTCCTTACCCAAGTTAAAAATTACATTTTAGACTTATTCATGTTTACTTCAGAGGTCAGAAAACTTTCCTGTTTCCTCCATGTTTGCCATTTCCCATCTTACCACAACCACAGCTTCTTTTGCCCTTCTTGGGTGTAGTTCTCTAACTCATACAAGTCCACAGGAGTAGATAGAACCCATTTGAAAGTCCTGGCAGAGCTGGCTGGTGTCTGCATGAGGCTGCTGTTTATTGTCTTTGAAAGGTTGTGAAGCCTGGGGAAGTTTCCTAATAATTTCAGAAAGATAAATCTTTCAGCCAGGACAACTCAAGGGTCTACATGAAGCTCACTCTCATTTCCACATTGGGAAAATGAGAGGAAGGCCTCTTGGAAGCCCTCTCACCCAATACATCTATGATTTCCATCTAACTCTGGAGCTTCCTTGAGAAATGGGGATCACTCCCCACATAAACTCTACAACTGTGAAGCTTTTCCATACTTCTTCTTATCTGCAATATAATTTTAGGAACATTTGACCTATATTCCTTAATCATTACAAAATGGTAGATCTCTGATGGGAGTCCTGCTGAGGCCTTTGAGATGCTACTGTTTAAAAGTGAAAAAAATTACAGAAATCCAAATGAAAAAACCACGAAAACTGAGGACATAAAAAAATTGGGCTTCAAGACAATGCTGGAAGTAAGAAAAGTTTAGTTTTCAGTTTTCTGTTTCATTACACAATGAATTTACTGTTGCGTTGTTTACCTGAGATCTACCTTTGCCTCTATATATTTTTTTATAACAGAAGTAATTTTCTTTCCACTCTAATCTCCAATTATTATATCTCTGGACAATTGCATTTCTTTTCAGTGTGACTTAGGATTATACTGCTGTAATTGAAGAAACTGGAGCTACAGCACAGTTGTACTGCTAACGGCTCAAAATCAGTAACCAACCTCTTACATTCAAAAACACATTCCTTCAAAAGCCTCCAGATTCTAATTCTAATGAAACCTTACAACACTAACTGCAGCTGTTTGTTTATGTACCAGTTATTCTCAAAGAAAATTGCTTTCTTGGGATGTGTGCACAACCCGCTACTTTTTCCATCTTCTGAGCAATGGAATCATGACATTTTCACCAGTGTCCACCAGAGTCTGGCCTGACAAATTGAATCCCTCACACCCCAAGCAGGGCCTGTTTCTTTTTCTCTGTACAACACACACTGGCCACAAGAACTACAAAGCTTATGGCCTTAGCACATTTCCCCCAAATCAATGACTACAGTGTGATGAAAAGAATGAGCTTCTGACTGCTCGAACCAAGAGCCTGATTTCCACTTGTGAAACAACATCTCTGTCTNCACAGATCTGCCAGTGCCATCATGGCAAGGGCTTCTCCCTCTACGTTCACCACCAAGAAGTGATTTGTGGAGCTTCACAGCAAGGGCTGTGCTTCCAGCCAGCTGCCCACAGCATCCCACATCAGCCAACTGACTTGTGCAGCTCCCCTTCTGGCTGCTTCCTCCTCCTCCGCTGCTTCCTCCTCCTCCCACAAAGCAGAAAGGATGACAACAGGTGGATCCTTACCTCTGAGTAAAAATCCATGCAAATTGGACACCTAATAACAACTCCTGTCTGTGCACTAGAGGGAACAGAACCAGAAGGAACATGCAGCTGTTAATATCACCACACTTCAGTGGTTGTTGATACATAAAATCTCACCCAATCATGCAACTGCATTGACTAGCCATGACACATTTCCTTTGAAGGACCCTGCTGTCTTGAAGTCTCTGTTTGCTGCATTTAATGAGCATTTGGGGTCTCCCTGCCATGAGGGGAAGACTGTCCTGGTTTGCACTGGGAGAAAGTTGTAGTAAGTCACCCAGCCATGAGATCTGAAGCAGGCAGTCCCCATTCCTTGCCACATCCCCACACTCATCTCTAAGGCTCTGTGCAATGCTGTATATCTGCCTTGGGCTGCCTTTTTCTCCCAAATGCAAATGGTATCATTTGATCATCGTGCAACATGGGAGAAGGAGGGAAATAAGTATAATGGGAATAATAGGAAGGTTTCAAAGATAAATCAGGCATAGCTGTATAACTTGGTCCTACACAGAAAAGGAAAAAAGGCACAGAATTCAGTGTTTGGTAGGGCATGAATCATACATACTCTGAACGTGCAGTTCCCTCCTCTGCTGCTCCCTGTTCTGCAGGGGCTGAGTCAGCCACAGGTGCATCACTAGCTCCTGCTCCATTACCAGAGTCATCCACCTGTTCGTGTCTGCGCAGGGTGGTATTTCTCCTTTGCTGTTCAGAAACTGTCATTTAATTTTCATAAGTTATATGTAATGCAATATGTAGAATATGTAGAAGATTTCTTAAGAAAGAATGCTCTTTGTATTGACATATTTGGTCTTTGTATACTTTCAAGACAAATCAACTGGAAGGGACATTTAATCCATTGAAGAGACAGCAACTAACAAACAACAGCTAAGTGATGCCCATGGGGCAGAAAAACAAATTCCCTATTGGGAGAATTGCCTTGGTAAGGTTCAGGGCTTGACACACTTCAAGGAGCTCAGACCTAGGGGAAGGTTAACAAAGCTTGGGATGCCCACTGAGAGTGCACACAAAGAATGCAGAATTGAGGGGCCAAAAGGACATCTGGCACAACTCCCCAGATAAGGAAGAAACTAAGAAACCCAACTCTCTTGAAATCAGCNCCCCAGTAACAAATTCAACTTTGTGGGCAGCATATTGACCAAGTTACAGCGAGATCAATTTATAATGGCCTGGTCTGCAACAGCCAAAGGGTCAAGAAATGCTGTTTGCTTTTTAACTCTCAGAAAACACAGGCAACAATGACCTCTGCAACTCTGGTATCCATGTGACAATAATCGATCACCAAGCCATTAAAACTGTAGAAAGAGTTACCAAATTAAAGTTCTTTCTGCATAAGTATTCAGCCACAACCTTTACTGCAAGGATTTTCCACTGTGACTGAGAGAGGCCATCACATACACATTGGATCCATTCTCTAAGATATTGGCCAGGGGCTATAGCCCTGTTTTTTGCCTTTTGCTAAATCCCTGCTGCTCAAGTTTCTTGGAAAAGAACAACTCAGTTGTAATAACTATCACATTTTAGATAAAAGTCTGTTACCAAACGTAAAACATCAGCTCACCTTGAAGAAGCTTCCATTGATGCACATGGGAAGGGAGAGAAAAGAAGATAGAGTTAGATTTGGTGAGCCCCCCTGTGCTGCATGCAAACCTCAGCTCAGAAAGCAGTAAAGCAGTTATAGCAGAGGAGGTGAAGAAGTTACACTGAGAACATTCAAAGCAGTAGCACAAAGAGCTGTTGCCCTGAAAACAAACCTGTGGTGATTCTGCCCTCATTGCTGCAACAGGGCAGAAACAGAGGCAGCTCAGGAGCCACCTGAACACCCTCCTCCCTCCTCCCATGTTTCTGTTCCCTATTTGGATTTGACCTGGAGCTGTTTCTTCCCCTCGTTCTCCCCCAAACTGGCAAGTTCTGCTGTGATAACCCTAAACACTTCACTTTAGATCAACAGCTGCTGAAGAAAGGAAACCTCAACAGAGATTTGGGAGTAAAGAATTCTATCAGTCAATGCTAGATCTACAAGCAATACACAGATGTGCCAGTGCCATCCTGGCAAGGGCTTCTCCCTCTATGGACACCACCAAGGAGGGGCTTGGAGGGATGTGCAAGCTGGAACTTCCCAGCAAGGGCCATGCTTCCAGCTGCCCATATCACCCATCTGAGACAACTGAGTTGTGCAGCTCCCCTTCTGTCCCCTCCCCTCCCACAAATCTGAAATGACAACAACATGTGGATCCTCACCTGTGAGTAGCAATTCATGCAAACCACGCAGAGGAGACTACCAGAGGGCCATCTGAGAACAGATGCAGAAAGAATATGCAGCCATTAATTTCACCATGCATCACAGGTTACTGATACAGAAATGCCAGAAAATAAAACATCCCTTATTCTGATTTTGTGATATTCCAGCCCAAAAGCACGACAATTTCAATTACTTTTATGTACCTTAGGCTCTTCATTGTCTCTCAAGTGTTACTGAAATATATATGCAATTAATATTTAATGAGGAACAGCCATAAAGCTTGGCAGAAACCTGTTGCTACTGTATATCAGAAATTAGACTTTGGAGAGATAATTTATCTGTCACGTACAATTCAGTATCTTGTGGTTCCTCTTCATTCTCAATTGCCAGTACTTCATCTGCATTATCTGCTGCTGTGGAACCAGGTGAGTATTGCTGGCTCTGCTCCCAGCAATGGGATAAAAATGGAGACAGATTAGGAGCTGCCTGAATATTCCTGAACAACCTGCCCTCCTGCATCCGTTCCCAAAGTAGATTTGGCCTGGAGTATTTTATTTCGTTCTTCCACCCCCAAAAAGGCCCAATGATTAGTCTAAACATTTTATGTTAGATGGACAGCTGCTAAACAACAGAAACCACAACAGGAATTTGGAGCAGAAAATTCCAGTTTGCTGCTCTATTGGCACCAGGCAAACAGGACTTGGACTATCTGCAGTCTGTCAGTCAATGCTAGAACTACAAGGAACACACAGATGTGCCAGTGCCATCCTGGCAAGGGCTTCTCCCTCTACAGACACCACCAAGAAAGGACTTGGAGGGAAGTGTAAGATGGAGCTTCCCAGCAAGGGCTGTGGATCCTCACCTCTGAATTGTCATCTTCACAAATCGGAGGACTAATGAGAATTTCTGCCAGTACACTAGGGGGAGCAGAACCAGAAGAACATACAGCTGTCAATTTCACAGTGCACAGAGGGCC
>VYXD01014423.1:198166-244542 GCA_013397195.1 Hylia prasina | reverse complement strand
ATTGAAAAACACACCGCAACAATAGGTGAGGAAAGAGATAACCTGGATTCACAGTGCAGGCTCATGACTTCTGCACACTGGTACATTCAACTGCATAAACAATTGCAATCTATTATATACAGATATCATGAGTGCCATGGACAGAGTGCCTAACTACTTCATTGGAGTCTGGTGGGACATTTTCCTTGGCTTGTGCTGCAAACTAAATCACGTATCTTGAGGAAATAATGGTATTTTATTGTGTCTGTTTCAGCCCTCTCCTATTAGCACTTGGACATAGTCGTTTGTCCTCACCTGGCAGGCACCTTTGTGTGTGATGAGAAGGTGTAGCTAATACAAAATAATGACAATGATAATTCACCAAATTAGCAGATCTTTGCTATGTGGATTCTATACTTCTGTCCTTCAAACTGATTCAAGAATGTGTCCTGCACTGTTTGTTTTGTCTGTAGTTTTGTCTGTTGCCTTCCTTGAAATGAGTTTTACAAAAGGGCAGAGTCCCTAAATCTTTATTTGAATTAGATTCTTGAATGTTTCTTGCTTGACAAGTGTTGATTCTTTAGTGCCATCTATTAATAAATCTCTCTCGAGAACAGCCAGAAAAAACAGAGTTTATGGGTTTGGATTTCACTATAAATGAAACTGACACACGGTCAGGAAACTAGGAGAAAGCAATATTCTAATGACAGGTAACTCTCATCCTATAAAGACACAGTTTGAAAGGGATATGCTGAAACTTAGGGAGAACAGTGTGAAGTTTTGCATTTAGGACAGTGAAACTCCAACACATAGATATAATGAGAAATCTAAAAGGAAAGGCCATACGAGGAACCTTGAGAGGAACTTTGGGGTTATTGGTTCACACCTTATTTTTAAATCAAGTGTGTAATGTCTTTGCAAAAACACCAAAACTATCTCTGGAATAAATTTAGCAGAAATGTGTATGTAGGAATAGGAGATAGTTATTTTCCTAATTTGGTATTCATGAGATCTCATCTGGATTACTGTCCAGTGTGGAACATTATAGTTTGAAAATGACTAAAAAAATTTTGTGTTGCCAACACAAAGGGGAAAATAAAAGAAATGAAAGATCTAATCTAAAATCTCACCCTATGCTAGTCTAAGAAACAGAACCATTATGAAAGATGCATTTCATAGATAACATTATGAAAGTTAAATTTCTTTTTGACAAGAAGGCCAACAGTAAACTATTACCACTGTTTGCTGAGATAAGGCCAGAGATAATCAGCTGACATGAATAAAAGATGTTCATATTAAATTCTATAAAATCTTTTTGTAGGATACTTCAGCAGTTGGACAGGTGAGGTTTTGTTGGTTGTAGAATCTCCATCATTAGAATTTTTAAGAACACATGGGTGTCAGAGACAGTCTGAGTTTACTCACAGAATGGGCCAGGTTGAAAGGCACCACAGTGTGTTTTCTAGTCCAACGTCCCTTGTCAAGCAGGATAATCCTAGAGCTCATGGCACTGGATTGTGTCCAGATGGTTCTGGAAAATCTCCAGTGTGGGAGACTCCACAGATTCTCTTGGCAATCCAGTCCTGTGCATGCTCACCTGCACAGTAAGGAAGTTCTTCCCCATGTTCAGGTGGAACTTTCTGAGTATCAATTTCTGCCCATTGCCTTTCTACAGCTTGGCACCACTGAGCAGGATCCATCTTCTTGTGACTTTCCCTTCAGGTACCTACACACATTGGCACATATATGTGTATATACATTGATACACTTCTTTTTCATAGCTAGGAGTGAAAATAGATCTCTTGTGGTCCCTCATCATCTGGTATTTCTGTCATTTGGTTTCTATGATCTTAGTGTTCTAAAGATGTATAAAAACTGTGCTTGAAATGTGGCATTGACAAAAGACAGATGTGTTAGGCCTTGTGAGCAGGAGTTGCAGTGGATTCTGGACATCAGAGGGAGAGAAAAGAACTTTCAGTTTAGACATTCATCTTTGATAATGTGTGTATTGAGCTGGCCCAGAATGACAGATCTTTCCTGAGTATCCATATTGAAGTACCATTGGACTCCCCTATAAATTACCTCTGTTACGTGACTTTACATTCAATCTCTTTTTATTGGTCACTAAATGAATCCAGTGGAATTAGTCTTACATAAGGGACCTATCTTTCAAATGTGATGTTTGTGGAGAAGATAGATAGTGTTGGGAGATGGTTTGTCCTGCTTGTGTGGGGTGGAGAATCATTGGTTAGTACAAGGCTTGCAATGTCATCTAGCTGGATCTCAGTGAGGCAAGCTGCAGTAGATGATTTGCTGCCAATGACTCAGATATTGTTTGCTGTTGGCAGGTCTTCCATTAGCATATTTCTTTTTCTTTGTATCTGGTTATCTTTTGGATTTACTTCCCCTTTTGTTATCAGTTGTACATGACGTTAATCTTAATTTTCTGGGCATTTTATCTTGCTATTAACCAAATCTTCCCTTAGAAGGAGTGCTTATGCCTATTTATGTTATTTCATTACTGTGACATACATACAGTTATGTCATCTTCTACCAGTGGTTCAGGTCTTACATGATTTGTAACTGATATGTATTAAATAACTTACGAAACCTATGAAAATCCAGTATTCTTAAAACCAACTGTTCCAAATTTCAATAGCTTTGTTTCCAGTATGATCGCTGTTTTCAGCAGAAGATGGCTGCTTATTATTGTGAATGTCTCATTAGGAACTAATTCCTGCTTCACTGTAATAGTTTGGATTCACTGTAGTAGTTTTTTAATGACCTTGCAAGGCTGTGGGAAGAAATGAAAAGCAGGGCAGGTAGAGAGGGGAGGTGGCTCTATAAGGACATCAGCAGGACTCCAAGGACCCTGCTCTTGTGCAAAGCAACCAAACGTTTGAACATGATACTCAGTTTCTAAACTACTGTAATATAGTAACGGGTAAACACTCATTAGTATTTCAGTGGCATAAAATATATTTACTCAGAAGTCATTAAGAACAATTAAAATTGATTTTTAATTGATCTTGACTTCACATCTGTCTGGCCTTTTATGGTAGTCACTTTGCTTTCACACACTCACGGAGTTTCATAAAGAGCTTGGGCTGATGCAAGGCTATGCTGCCAACAACATCCATGCCCAGCTTTGCCCTTGCCATGTGCTCCTGCCTCTTCCTTTACACCAGTTCCAGCTCTCAGGAGGCCGTGGGAAAAGCTGAAATTTCATCCTGATGAAATTTAACTGAAAATTATGAAGTGATTTATATTAGATCAGCGATATGATCTGCTGTGCTTTGAAATCGAATAATTGCTAGGGCTGAGACAAGGTATGGGCCAGGACTGCAATAGGACCTGCAGAAAAGGGTGGGACTGACCCGTTTGCAGTAGCCTGGAGGCAGATCAATTTGAGAGTTGTCATTTTAGTGTGCCTATGGTGTGCTTAGCAATTTGCGTAATGCACTTGGTAAAGGACAAAAATTCTGTTTGAATTTCCTTTGCATGTGGGTGACTTAATTGCCGAGTTCCTCTGAAGGGTTTGCATACTTTTATAATATTAATCTTGCAATTTGTAAATAATGTTGGTTTGTTTTCACCAGGTAGGTACATCCCTTGCCATACTTAAGTCTTATCTTGTTTTGAATCTCACTTCCCTCCCTTTTATTCCTATTACTTCTGCTTAATAAAGTTTATTGTCTGGATTAATGTTGTTTTATCAGATATCAATGAAACTTAACATGTTGTATGAGGAATTGCTCCTAACCATCACCTAATAAGTTGGTCCTTAACCCACCATTGTTTCTTCTTTTTTTTGGTTGTGAGAAGTAGGATTTACTCCTTGGTTTAGAAAGAAAATATATCATAGCTTATGTCTATTATGATTTCCTTCTTTTCTAATTAGCTGTGCTGCAGACAAGCACCAAAACATAGGAGACTAAACAACGAGTTCTACATAAGGTCTTGGAAATTTCTGAATTCTAGTTGTGGTGTAGTATGTAAGTAACCTAGTGACTGAAATTCAGCTTCCTCTTCTACCTTATGTGTTAAACAACAATGATATTATTTATTTGTCTGCTATACCTCCTTTTCCGGCAGCTAAAGATGTTGGCACGATGAGGTGTTTTAAAGATGAAAAATGCAGTTATTGCCACTCCTATTTTTTTGCTTTTTTAAGATTCAAAAATCTATAATCGTTGATGTAAAGATTTTCTTTTCTCTGTAAGTTCTTATATACAAATATTTTTTCTTATCTTAACCAAAGGTGCAGCATAAACAAAAAGTAAAGTCCTACTAGTATTGGTAACACCAGAGCAGGTATGAAAGTGCTTGGCTTAGAAGGGTCTCAGCGAAATTTTTTGCAATTCAGTCATAGAAGTGCTTATGGGATAAGAAGTCCCTTAGCAAGGGTCTGGGAAACATCACACTGAATTCCTCAGCCAGGCAATTAAGCCAGCCTAGAAAGCTCCAGATGAGAACAGCATGCTTAACAGAATGCAAATTGCATTTCGCAGATCTGGTTATTTTAATTCAGAGTAAGGCCATCAGTGTGAGTGTTTCCTTCAGCATGCTGATAACTAGAAGTCATTGCCTGTTGAACTGTGACTGGCCTTTACCATTTGTGGTTTTAACCATATTCCTTTTCTTTTTAAATATCTGTCCTCCTTTTTGTCAAATATTACAGCAGAAATGTTTTAGCAGCAATATTTGCTCACTTAGAAAAAGAAAGGCCCTGGAAACTTTGAAAGGAAAAATATGGGAAAAATATTCCAACTTTCAGCAAGCTTAGTAAAACGTGGATTATTAGGTATGTAATTGTACTAAAGCATCCTCTGGTATCCATGTGGCACTTCATTTCATGGCAATAATTTAAAATAACTGGTAATAGAAATCAGATGAAACAAAGCTAGGTTTTAAAAACCTCCAATATTAAGGCCAGGAACCCCCTGAATCTTGATTGTTATGCTAGTCTTTAAGTGAGAATATGGGTAAAGCTGAATGACAATAATTCTGTTATTTGGAAGTATTATAACGTACTTGGATCTGTATGATTCTTGGAATGGTTTCTTACAGCCCTCTTTGAGTGTGTTCTCTAGCAATTTCTGGGTGAGGACTTGGCACTCCTTGTGAGTATAGTCAAAGGAACCAGTAAAGTACGTTCAAGGCTTCTTTGAGATGATTTCCAGAACCTACCAATCTATGCTGAAGCAATTTCTTTTCAAAAGGTAAAAGAGACCTCAGCTTTTTCCAACAGGAAGAAGTGGGTCCTGAAAGTCATGTCTGGAACATTCTGCAAGAAAAAATGGATACTGCTGATTGAATGTCATGGATAAATAATTGTTTTGGAGAAAGGTTTTGGAGCTGGATGTTCTTGAGGTGGTAACCTGAAATGACTGTTTCCTGTTAGGAGCAGTGGAAGTTGTTCTGCCTATGCAGAGAAATTACCATATCCTACTCTGTCAAAGTGTAAATTATCATGACAAGTGTAAGAAATGGAATATCCTGTTACATTTTCAATTTTCTTTGTTTGTGCAACAGAGACAGATTTTTCATATTAAGTTCATTTGAAAATATTGCATATACACCTCATATATGTGGTCTTTGGTTTTTTTTTCCCCTAAAGATATAATCTACAATTTTCTATTCTGTGTAAATGACCTCTATGTGTGTTTCAAAGATTTTACTTCTAGAGCAATATCTGTATCATGTGGTTCTCAATAAATCTGTGTATTCAGGGGATATGCTACAAGTCTTCATTATAACTGAAGCTATTGTGTTGCTTATTTGAAAAGTATTTTGGATATGTTTATTCCCACTAATGTTATAGAATTTGAATACAGCAGCTGCTACAGGAATATCACCTGTGTCAGTTGTGGAGAGTTCTTTCATGTAGTACCAAAAGAATAAACTTGAGAGACGTAAAACATTCTTTGTATTTCAGATATTTAAAAATTGATAATTTCAAACTATTGCATAGTTCATGCATACAACAGCTGGAACTGTTGACATCTGCACCCTGGCTGCTCCTTCCCTAAGAATGAGGTGGGATGGTGGCTTACATATGCCCTTCTCTGAAACCCATGATGACCAAAGGCTCCAAGTCTGAGTTGTCAGTCAGCATTCTCTTTTGATACTGGCAGCAAAGGTGTTCTGCTCTCACACAGTAAAAATTGCATGTTCTTATCACTATGTGCCAGCTGAAACACACACCCTACGTTTCTCAAAAGAGGGAGCACAGGGATCTGGTACTGTTGTGCCTGAGTTCTCATTTGCTGTCTATCTATCAGTTCATTTCCTTGGGTGTTACCTGGACAGCCCTTAAACTGCAGACAGAGGCGCACAGAGATGAAGTGCAGGGCTGCTGGTAGCTTGCACTTACATTCCTGATTTTAACTATAATTCATACTAATTGTGGTCAATGGAGAGTGTGCAGTTTAGCTGGTCCCTCCTGCTCCCTGGCAGTCCCAGCCATATATGCCAAGCTCAGTTGTGAAAGATTTTTCCCAGCAACAGCATGTGGCTCTCTTTGGCAAGCTCCCACCAACCATTTTGTTGGCAGCTGCTAAGTGGCCTCTGGATCTCTCATGCAGGAAGGCTGCTGATGGGTTTCTGATCTACATAATTTTTCTGAAAACAATTTCTTTTGACATACCTTTCAGTTCTGCAAATGCTCACTTGCTTTATATTTATCTATTTGGTTCCAAACTCCACATAAACCTCTCAAAGCATATAGATCCACTTACAGTTGAAAGAAAAATTTACATGCCAGAAATCCATGCTGTCCTTTGCCCTTCCATTTTTCACTGTATTTTCATTTTGTGTCTGTTCTCCAGAGCCCATGTCCTTGCCCCTTACTTGCTTGGTTAGGATATATGAAATTGATGGGACAGATGCTGGCTGCTTTTGGGTATCAGCTTGAGACCTCAGTATGGTCCTTCAGCTTTTCTTGCACTTCTTCAGTGGCAAGCCAGATGTTCCCCATGACTATTAGCACAGCTAACCATAACTACAGGAGGTGCCAAGAGAGATTCTTTCTGTATGGCCAGTGCTGACAGGATTGAGCCTGATGGCACTACACCTGTCTAGAAAGAGGAAAGAAGTTGCATTTCATACCCTTTCTCAAAGTGTTCAAAGGAAACACTTCACTTCCCCCTTCTTGGCACAGGGAATGCAAATGCAAAGCTAACTGCCCATCTCTTTTAAGTGCTGCTATTTGTACAAGCCTGTCAGCTTGCATTTCCTGCTGGCAACCACTGCTCCACTCTCTGCTGTTGCTTCTCATCACACAAAACAGTCACTCCATGGCTGTCTGCTCCTTAGAAACACATGTGAATTAGACCTCAAAACATGTGACTTAATGGAAATAACTTATATATAAGGGAAGGTTGAAATATTGTGGAAGCACAAAATGTGCATTAGACAGGAGTTCCAGAATAAATTTCTCTCTGGATAGGGCAGAATTCCTTGTGTTTTCTGGCACTGGATTTTTAAGAATGAAGGAAATGAGGTTGATACAAATCTTGCATAGATTCTGTTAACCATAGCATGCTGACAAAAAACTCATAAAAACCCTGCTGTATCTTCCACCACTGCAGATAGTTTCTGTGTTGTTTATATAACTACTGTACCATACAAGCTCTTTCTGAAACCATAAGGAGGTCTTGAAAACTCAGAAAAGGATTCATCTTAATTCCTCTTAATAGTCCTCCACTGTTAACTCGTGCTCAGAGTTTGAGTTGCAGTGCCATAACTTCTCCAAAGATGAAAATAACTTCTTGGGTCAAACTGTGAGTGGAATTTCGCCCCAAACTCCTATGAGGTTTTGTCTATTTATTGTATCAATAAAAATAGGCACAAGCATTTCTGCCTTCTTTTCATTTTTTCCATGTGCTGGACAAAGGAACTATACCTGGTCTCAAAATGCATGTACATATGGAAGGAAATGGGAAATAAATGGAGAAAAAACCTCAGCTTTCTTTAAAATTGGGGTTTGGATGGAAAATACTGTATCTTTCAAACACAGATTTCAAGGTGAATTAAGTCAAATAATGCCATGCCAGCATTTTTACAGCTCATATGTTCCTACTGTTGATATTTCTCACGCAGAAACAAAGACAGTTCTTCACTGACTTTTCATGAGCTTTAGATGTGTTGCAGGCAGAAAAAAGCACTGTTATATTTTCCATTCATCAGTGTATAAGTTCAAGAATGTAATTGTGTAATTTGATGTTTTTTAAAGTGATGCAGTCAATAAAATTCCTCTCTTTGGAGCAGTTACCCTCCATGGCAAGCTTTAAATTCTCATTAACTGAATTTTCTTCTTCAGCACTGGTGGATGTGCCAGTACTATCACTGAAGTATTTGGGCTCAAATTGGGTATGCTTTTGTGACGTGTGAATTTTCATTCCTTAAGGTTCAACAGAGGTGTGAAGCATCAAGATTTCTCCTGTGGCAAAACACACTGAAGAGAACCCAGCCATCAAGCTCCCCTCTGTATTTGGTTTTGCAGCCTGTCTAGATGGGTGTGCTTTGAACTGGTGGCTGCAAACACTGTGGTTACAGTGGCTGCAGGGGAGGTGGCTGCAGCTCAGCACACGCCTCTAAATAGTGCACTACAGTACCAGTGCTTTCTGCTTTGGTGCTGGCTGGACATGTAAATCTGCAATCACAGCATAAAAGAACTTTCTCCAAATAATCAGGAATCCTAACACACACCCCCTCTCTGCCCCCACTGCCAATGGATTGCTGCTATTCATGGACTTGGCTGGAAATCAGCAGTGCCTGCCAAGCCAGATTACTGGAAATTAATTGTCTGGAGCCTGATCTGGAAGTTTTGACTCAGCTTTTCAGTAGATCCATTCAATCCAATGCATTTTTTTTAATAAACTCAGATTTGGAAGCTGGGGTTTTGCTTTGTCAAGCTCCGCCACTCTGTGTGGTGAAGAGCTGCATCACACTCTCACACTTGGGTTTCTGTCCTTGGCTTAAAGCATGGGCTGAGAACATGTAAGGCTAATGAATTTCATTAACTTTCACATCCATATTAAATGGAGAGAAGGTGCCATTAAGCAAACTTCTCACTGACAGGAATCCACTGACTGCCACTCGCTCACATTACTGTTTTTTCATGTAGACATAAACCACCTGCTTCATACAGCTCAAAGTACACAGTCCCTGTTAGATGGAATACGTTCAAGGAAATTTTTAAGTGGTATCTGCAGAGCTATTATTTAGAGTGTATTTCCTCTCTGCATGCAGAAATGTTCTGATGGGTTCTAAATTAAGTAAATGCTAGAAGAGAGACTTACCTGCAGAGCCATCTCCAAAGCACCCTGGTCCCATCAGGAGTACTGACATTATGCAGTGAAAATTGCATAATGTATGTATGTGCATTAGCATCTACATTGTGTTCAGAGATGGGATGCCAAAATGTGTTTTTTCTGAAACAAGACTGTGAATGCACTCAAAAGCTATGATGGTAAAGAGTAAAGAGGCAGAATATGCATCATGTGGAAGGGTGCTTCCTTTACATTAGGAACTTTGTGTCTTCTGGAAAGAGGTGTGTGCTTTCTGTAGGCATAGCCACTGTATTTATGCTATTTAAGAGTTGGACCTATTTTTGTCATTGCAGCATTCTCTTTATAATCTATCTTCTCATTTTGTGTTTTGCCAGAATCTATGTTTTTGCTTTTAAGATATAGAGCTGCAAAAGAAAGCATCCAGAATTGCTGTTGATGAGATTTAAGCCATGTTCTTCCCTCTCATAGGCAAAGGGTTAGAAGCAAAAGATTAGGTAAACCTGTGAGTGGTAAATTGTTCAGCTGGGATAATCCAATTGCATTTGATCTTTTGCCTGCATTCCAAGATTACAGGGTCTTAATATCTAAAGTGAAAAGCAATATTATTGAATTAGTGGTAAAACCTAATTTAGTAGTGGAATAAAGAAATTCAAAGTTAACAGTTGAGACTTCAGAAAAGTACCTGTAAAATGCAAATCTTAAGTTTATTTCAGAGGCAATAAAGAACAAGACAGTCCACATGTTTGCCAGTTTTTGCAATTGCACAGAAACAAAAAAACAAGCAAGCTATAAAGTGGGAAGCTGCTGTTATTGTGGTCATAGCATGGGAGTGAAACTAATGGTTTAAATCTGTATTAAGTACAAATTACCCTGGCTTAAGTTTAAAATATTACATTCAAAATATAAGGCAATCACAGCTGCATGTTTCTCTTATTGATTTTTCAAATCATAAGATCTGCACGCATGAAAGCGTCTTTGGCACAACCCATTTTTGTAAGTGGCATGAGCACGCTTCTAAGTTACTCTTGTACTAAAGACCAAGAAAATCACAGTATCAGCAACATCTAAACTGTGGAAGAAGCATCAAATGAAGCCGAGAATGACATAATCAAGTTTTTGGGTGCTAATGTCACAAAATCCAATATGAAAAGTAAAATTAAATGGAAATAGTATTTTCCAGAATCTCAATGCTAAAGGCATTTCCAATTAATCATGCTACAGCATGTTTAGTAGAGAAATACACAATTCCTGAAAAAGAAAAAAGAGGAGAATAAGTGATCATTCAAGTGAGAAAAGGTTCAGTGTGCACTGATAGGAATCAGACATTTATGCTTGAAATGATGAAATCTTATGCTTCAAATAAAGGAAGTGATACAACTCCTGCTGCCATCAGGAAAACAAGAGTATTAATGATGTGGCTTCCTAGTCTCATGTATGTTCATATTTATATTTGAACATGCTGCAATGTGGTCTCATTCCCCCACTAAAGATGTTTAGGGTTTTTTTTAAGTTTCTATTAATCCTTTACGAACCTGATCTATGATGTCATCTAAACACCAACCAAGCAGCAGTTTAGATTAATGTAATCTAAAATATCAGTGAGAAATCCAAAATAACAATAATATACCCCAATTTTTCTGGATAGGCTATCCAAAGAAACAGAACTACAATAGAAATGTTTTCCTGTCATTTAGAAAATGAAAAGACCAATATAAAAAGTTTAGAACTTTCTTCAGGTCATACCATCTATTGATGGTTATATGGCAATAGCAAACTGTATATCTTTACTGATGGAGGGAAACAGAGTTACAGAACCATTTTGAAAACCCACTTGGGAGGACTCCCATAGCTAGCTTGTTGCCTACATTATATTTCCTAGCAGCTCTTTTGTTGAGTCTGAAGGGATGGAAGTAAAAACCAAGCAGGAATGCTGCAAGTTTGAAGATTTTTGCAGGGAAGGACATCTGCCTTGTTCCCCAGAGGTTAAGATCAGGCTGGCATTAATGTCTCTATTCCTTTTATTGTCCTGGGGCAGGTGTGGTGAGGGTGTTGACCCTTGGGTAAAAGATAATGCTACAGATTCAAGTTCTGCTGGTCCCAGTTTTCCCACTAAGCTCAGTGGGACTTTCTTGATGCTGCTCACTTTACTCAGATCAGCAGTAAGTTTACACACCCATGTGATAGAGTGTAGGTGCCAGAGGACCCCATCTAGAGCCAGTTTTCTTCTATCCCAAATTATTCCACTCTGCATGGAAACTACAGCTGGACACATCAGAGGAATGTTTTCATGAGATGCCTGATAGATTGTTCTTTCTGTATGCTCTGGCTGTTGAACAGAGTCCAGCCAGGCTAAGTGTTTCCAAACAGCAAATCCTTCCAAAAAGGGGAAGATCAGCTAAGTATAATTTGAAAGTGTGTTAGGCTGGCTTTCTTGCATTTCCACTTTTTCTGATTTAAATATGATTCACTTTGACACCTGAACGAAGTAGTTCAAGTACACTGACATTTTCCTACTTCAGGAAATGAAAATGAAACGATTCTCAGAGGATCCTCATAAAAACTTTTTGCTGTGTGCTTAGTCACAGACAGCAGGAGGTGCAGAATTCCATCAGGTACCAGGGGAACTGCACGTGTTGCATTTCCTCTGCTTTTTGTGCATGGGCTCACAGGCACTCGCACTTCCACATCACTTCCTGAGCACCGAACAGCTACTTTGTTATACTCAGATTGTCTCCGTAGCACTTGGGGAGGGTGAAATGGAAACACAGAGAGGAAGGCAGAGTGCTGTTCTTAACAATATCAGCTGGTAGATTTAATTATATGTTTATTTTAGAACTGAATTTTCAAAAGGGACATATTTTTGAGAGTTCAGTTTGAGAGATTTCAGGTATTTTTTTTTTTTGCTTTATTCAGAGGTCAACCAGTGTTCTTTGTTTCTGAGCATTACAAGTGGAAGTTTGGGGGCTCAGCCAATTCCCCTCCTTTTTATATAGAACATAATTTATGTTTAAAACAACTCTGTGTGCAGATAGTGGGCAATGTCTCTGACCCATTAGAGTCGTTAGTGTCTCATTTATATGGAAGCATACTCACAAGCAACATGAGATCACTTAGAAATAAATAATCATCTCTTACTATGTTACTTAACATTGCAAATCATACTTACAGTGACTTTCCCACCTCCTTTTTCTTCTGTCATGGTGGTTTCTGCTCCACGTGACATCTTAGTTGCTCCCTTAGCTATTGTACTCTAAAAAGGAGGGTTTTGCTCAATTCACTTTTGATTCACCAGTTGCCTGCAGCCTACTATAAAAATGAATACAAACTATGTTTAAAAGCTTTAGAAGGCAGATCTGACAAATGCACCATAAGATTTAGAGACAAAAGGCAGTTGGCCACTCCTACCAAATCTATCCCAACTAATGAGAGGGTTTGGAATCAACAGAACTATTCCGTAATTTGGAGTCTTCTGACAGGCAACTATATCTGCTTCTGTCAGAATCTGGACACCATGTTGAAGACAAAGCAGAGGAACATTCTGGGAAACGTGGGAGGGCTAGCAGGGTTTGTCTAGGTCATCAAGTCCAGTTTTCTACTGTTGTAGACATCCATGTTTCATAATCCCTTTCATTAAATTACCAAGATCTATCTTAAAATTAGTTGGATTGTGTGCCCCCACCACTCCCCTTGGCTGGCTGTCACAGAGCCTCTTTCTTCTGATGGTTAGGAGCCTTCTAATTTCCAACCTAAATATATTCATGGCCAGCTGACGCCCATTTCTCCTTTTGCCAACACTGTCCTGAAGCTGAAAAAACCTCCTCTCTCCTTCACTTCCATCCCTTGGTGCAAAGATAGCATGTCTCATTGACTCATTCTGTTGCACTATTCAAGTTAGGTAATTTTTATTTTTCTTCTTGAGGGCATCTCCATTCTCTAGGGATGCACTTCTCTGAGGAAGCTGGCCAGAGTTTGAGTTCAGCTTTTTTGACTGTGAATAGTGAGTTTTAACCACTCTGTGCCAGTGTGAGGTCTTGCCAGTGCCTTCTACAAGAGGGACAGCCCAGACCCAATTCTGCTGTGAACACCTCTGTTGAGAACAGTGATTCACACTTGTATCTCAGATGTGTAAGAGCATATCTGCATTCGTCAGAACATGAACGTTGTAATTCATAAGCTCAAAGATAGATCAAGCTAAGAAATAGGCATTACCCAGTATCCTGGCTTCCTGGGAGAAAATTTTAGTTTTCAATACTATCATAACCATGTCACTCTAATTAAAACTGCCCACGAATTAATTTATCCAACATGGTTTTATCAATCGCCTTCACATAATGTGAGTGGTCTTCAAATAATGTATCTTTATCAGATAGGGCATATATGAGATTGTTTGCAAAGAAGTAACACAACTGTATATAGTTAATAACAAACAGATTTCAAATAAGTTTGGTAGTAAATTTGAAGTACTTAGGAGTTGGAAATCCTTGCTTTACCAGTAGATGGCACAAATCAGTTTGATTTGGTTTCAGATCATGTATAAAGAGTACATTGAATAAATGAAGAATTGAAAAAATAATAAAATTCTTCTATTTATATTTTCTAGAGCAGTGCAAAAATTATGAACAGAAAGTAGCATTTATATATTGTGTTATATTTTGCTAGTGGGATTTTCAGATAAAA
The DNA here is from genome assembly GCA_013397195.1 of Hylia prasina. Classification (NCBI taxonomy): domain Eukaryota; kingdom Metazoa; phylum Chordata; class Aves; order Passeriformes; family Sylviidae; genus Hylia; species Hylia prasina. The sequence goes on along the minus strand of VYXD01014423.1, from coordinate 230,590 downwards.
TAATTTATCTGCTAATGTGAGATTTTTGACCAGATTTTGGCCAATTCAGACCCTAGCAGAAATGCCAAGGTAATCGGTGGGTTTGGATCTGATCCTGGTTTCATGAGCACAAATCTTCTTGTCTCTAGATACTTTGCTTTGCACAGAGAGAAGATTTGTGTTTGTTTATTTCGTTGGTAGGGTGGTTTGTTTTGTCTTGTGAGAGAGAACACACTCTCACACTAAATCTTTCATTTCAGCTGTTTAAATACCAGTTGGTGAAGAGTTTCATCCATTAAATTGCTGGCTCCTTTTAATTGGGCTGATTTTAGCTCAGGGCATTTGGTACTTTGGAGAATGGCTCTGTATCTTGGAAGGCTCATCCCACACTGAGATGTGGAGGAGTGATTCTGACAGAACTCTTGCTTCATCCTCCACCCCTCCCTTGCCAACCATGTGGCCAAGTTTTTCATGGGGAATCCCAGCCCTGGTGACAGGACAGATTGGCTCCTTACTTTGCAAAACAGGGCCATATTACAATCAGAGCAAGGGGACAATCCCAGGCAAGCCAGCTACCTCCCTCTCCTTTCAGGTGTTGCCTCCACCCTGCTGACAACCCACCATGGCCCATCTTCTCTCTGTCTCTGTCCCTTTCTTTGTTTCTTCCAGGTCTTATCATTGTTGGTTTCTTACAGACAACATCACAGCACATTTGCTTCAGAATACAAGACTGAAGCTTTTGTATGACCAAATTGAAGATATGCCTTGAAACAGGAGCAGATTCTAAGAAAATAAAAATTGGATATGATAACTGGCCTTGTTTGATGTTTGATTTTTTCAGTGTGACAAGATTGATTTGATTCTGTTATTCAACACAAGGGAATTACAGTTCAACCTAGTTATTCTGTAAAAGGCAAGCAGTAACTGGATAAAAGAAAGTTTTGGTAAGAGGGTTTGAAGCAATAACACAAGATCTTGAAACAATTTTATATTTTATTCACTGAAGGGCTGATCAATTGCCACTTATTTTTTTGGGGGCAAAAAAATAACGCTCTCAGCCAATTTCTTCTCTCATAAACAAAATTTTTAAAAGTCTCCTTTGAACTATAGTGAGTCAATATTTCTTGGACAGACATTTATCCAGCTATGAGCTGCTAAATGAGGACATTTTCTTACCAGGGAAAACACTACATCATGTCAGATAATAAAAAAAAGAAGGCAAAATAATGACCTTTCTTCCATTCCTTTAATTTCTTTGTGTGTAATGAATATATTACACTTTGGCCAAGGAAATCAATGGAGAAAGCAGGATTTAGCCAACAGCATGTGAAAGCTGGGTTTGAGTCATATTCTAGCTTGAATGTTCTTTTATTCTCCAGTACTGGAGGGGTTGTGTTGGGACCTCTGCCAGCATGTGTCACTGGGAATGCTGTCCTGGAGGAGCTTGGGTGTTAATGGGGAGGTGCTCAGGAGTGATGTTCATTCCAGAGAAACTCAAAAATCCCAAAAAAAGACAACGCAGAGGCAAGAATGCTACTAATGCCAACATCCTTCAAATGATGTTGCTTCACATCTCATGGGAGATGACTCTGACTTGGCCCAGGTGTGGAAGATCAGAACTTGAATTAAAAAATAGATTTGTTTCAGCAGCTGTAAAGGTGTCTTGGGTGGCTGGTAGATGGCAGTAGCACACATTTATGTTGCAGAGGTGATATGTGTCTGCCCAGGCAGGTTTTCCTCTGGGATTCCTGCCAGAGTTCTGACACCACAGTGTGATGGACAGTGTCTACACATCTCCTGAGTCTGATCTCCAACCTCATCCCTACTATTGTGATGGGATTTTAAGGATGAGAAAATAACTTTCCATTCCTGTAAACAGGTGTATTTCAGTGCTTGTAAAGTCTAAAGGCACTTTGTGATGCTTTGAGGATGAAGGATTTTTTGCGAACTTATTTACTATTTGTGACACTGCAGAGAGTCTGCAGGGCACAAAATACTGCATGGACAATACTAGGCTTAAACATGAGAACAGCCTTTCAGTGCAAGGCTTTGGATATTTTTATGGATGAGACTATTTTTTAAATGTTCACAGCAAGCAGAGAAAATTAAATTCAGTCTCATGACACTCACTGTGCAAATGGAGAGGGAAAACACATAAAAACCATCCTGGATGATCATCAAAGCTTGATAATTATTTTTGTTAGTTGTGCAGCATCATTTCTGGTTGCATTGGCAAGCTCAGTAAAAAGCAGTGTGTGCTTTACGAGGGATTAAGATGAAAAAGAGGGTGTCTGCCTTTCCCTGTCCGTGAGGTGGAACGAGTTTCATATACAAGGAGCTGGCGGGAAGTGGAGGCAGAGGGAGTTCCCAAGGAAGCAGTGGTGCCAGAGGCACTGGCATAATAATGGAAATGAAGAATAAGACTCATTAAGAATGGGGGTGTAGGACAGGGATGGATTTGTGCAGGGTCTGAAAGATTCCCACCCCCTTGCTTCTTCTGATTTTCAGGCAAAGGCACACTCATTCAACCTTCGCCAAGGAATGTGAATATTGCTCTTAAAAATTCTGATTGTATCTAAAAGTACCACCTTCCTTCTTTTTCCACATGTCCAAAAACACAAACTGGGCTATCCAGACTAGACACTAACTTCATTTTAATGTCTGCTGCAGAGCATTTGCATTTCTTTTATACACTTGTCATGCATATATACACCTCACAAATGAAAGCAGAACTGTTGGTACTCATGGCACCCTTGGCTTGAGTGTTATGCTCACAGCACCATTTGTGCAGTTTATTCATGGGGTTTATTCAGTTACAGGCACCTGAATTTTTACCAGGGTATATATTTAAAGGAGTGTATGGAGTTACAGTGACCATGAACTGTGTTCTGGTCTTTCCCAGAAACTGTTTCAGCAACAAGTTTCAAAGGGTGGTGTGAGATTGATACAAAGATACCCTTTGGGAAGGTTTCAGCTTTGACACTTCACTCAAAAGAAAAGGATTGAAAAAGGAACTTCATGAGAATCCAAATACCATTTAGAAAACTCTTAAGAGTAACCAAGGAGTTTGCATCTTCAGGTAATGCTGTCTCAGCTGTTCTTTAATGCCTCTGTGTACTTGCTGTCCAGGCTTTTCCCACAGGGTGAATCTGAGGAAACAGGATATAGTATAGCACTGCTGGATTTGTAGCTTGAGGCTGTCTGCATGGTTTTGGGTCAGGTTTATGGCAGTTGTAAATGACAACCTTAGTAACGACACTTTAGGCACCAAGGTTATCTGATCATGGCAGGGTGGATTTGTGCACTGGATTTCTGGGTGCTTTTAACAAAGAATGGATCTGAGATTTTTCAGTGAAGCTATATTGTTGCTGCCATTTTCTGAATATGTGTTACAGAGTAAACATCCAAGATGAAATATTAGATCTGAAATCTTCTATATCTGAGGAGCTAGCCAGCTAATATCAGCCAAACTCACTTCCTAGGTACAGAGGAATGTACCTGCTAAATGACTTTCCAGAACCTCCTGGTAGCAGTCACTCTACAACTGTTTGCTCATGATCATCGTGTCTTAAGTGCAAGCACAAGAGGAAATGCCCTTAAGCTGCACCAATGGAGATTCAGCTTAGATATTAGAAAAATATATTCCCCTGAAAGAGTGGTTAGGCACTGGGATAAGTTACTCAAGGAGGCGGTGGAGTCATTGTCTCTGGAAGCGTCCAAGAGGTCTGGATGGCACTTGGGGATGTGGTTGGGGGTGATCATGGTGGTGCTGAGTTAACAGCTGGACTGGATGACCTTGAGAGTCTCTTCCAGCCTTGGTGATTCTGTGACTTGTTTCAAACTCAAGCTCTACCAAGGCCTGTTAAATGCAAGTCCTGTTTTCAAAGTTGTCTGTCCTTCATCAGCACTGACAGCAAAATGTCAATTTTGTCTCCTTGACAACAAAATGAGATATTTCTATGGAACTGGCAGTTAGCAAAAAGTCATCCCTGTTTACCTGGTAAGGAGGGAGAGGGAACACCAGAAACAAGGTTTAGACATGCTGGCAGGAATTATTTTCTTTATTTATGTGATCAATATGCTGAAGGGGGAAAGAGAACATGTATTTGAAAGATGTTTCTCATTTAAAGTGATAGATAACAGAGAGTTTTCAAGTTTGTTTCACAAAATGTATTTTCAAATATTTTGAATTTTCTGGATTTTGTTATCATGTTTCCTTCATACTATCCTTTTTGTCGCTTTGTGTAATAGGGAGAATATTGTCAAAATCTGTGAGCTTATTTTCCAGTTTTCTATCTCTTCCCTTTTTCCTTTTTTTTTTTTTTTTTTCCTCCTTTGTTCCACCCTTTATTTTAGTTTTCTTCTTCTGGAACTTTCTTGGAACCTTATAAAATATCTAAGAATTTTTTAATAGCTTTTCTGTTTTGGGAAAGGGTGTAGGGTAGTAAGAGGGAGTAGTCATTCTATAACACTCAGTTCTTATACCTTTTAAAATTAGTTTCTATTTTCTTTATTTTCCCTATTATCTTTTATTTGGTGGGTATTCTAATGCTGCCAAATGGAGAAAATATTTAAAATTCATTCAATATTCAAATTTTAATTGGTCTAAAAAAAGGAAAAGGAAGGATGGATCCCCAAAACTCATTAGTTGCATTCAGTTAGCAAAAGAGAAGTAAGGGGGATAGGGAAAAAATTAAAAATCAACAGCCTTTCTGAAAGAAATTTCATTACTTTGAAAGTAAAATACTTCATGCAGTATTTTCTTGAATTTTGTGTTTTAAACTTTTAGGGTTTTATTGATATCTCTATTGCTCTAAGATTAAATATATATATAGTATTTTTTTGGCTATGCTAATTACAAGTATAATTTAAAATTAATATAAAATGCCAAAATTTGTAATGGTAGATTCCAAGTCAGAAGTTGCTTACAGCAGCACAAAAATATACTTCATCTGACAGCCTCTTACACAACTGTGCCTGATCTAAGGCTCTACTGGTATGTTTAAAACGACACAAGTTTATGTTGTGAAACAAATCTTGTGTTAGACATGCTCTGAATGTTCCCATGGTGTGAGCACACAAAAAGCTTCGGCATAGCTTAGCTCTTAGGTACACGCCTGGTCTGTTATTGGTGTCTAATCTCCATAAACAATTTTGTGTAATTATAATCTAATCTTAACCTATCTAATCTTAAAGTGTATGTGATTTCCTTTAAACCTCTTTTTCTATGTATTATTTTCAAGCTCTGTTTCTCATATCTCAGTCTTTCTTGTGGATTAATTAGAATAGAAAACCATGAATATTGTAGTGACTGTGGCTATAAATACTATGTGCTTATGCTTAAATGTCACTATACTTAACCAACTGAGATTAATAATGTAACTCTTTCAATGTGCAATACATTTTCATTAATACCGGTACTTAAACATTAATACTGATATGTTACACAGAAAAAAAGTAGTGCATGATGCTTTTCAGGGTAGTTTGTTAGTCCAGAAATATTTGCTAAGACTAATTCATATATTCTGCCTGGCACTAACAGCTGCACTGCTGACATGTTGCCTTACTGCTTATTTGTCTTCCTGACCTCTTATTTCCCATAGTCTTGTTTCTAAGCTTTTTCACAACTTCACAGAGTAGTTAGAATTGGAAAGGGCCACTGGAGATCATCTAGTCCAACACCCATGCTGGGGTACCCCCATAGAAATTTTTGGTACAGGTTACTGTTTTTTCATTGCCTATATTTGGCACAAGGACCCTCCTATGTGCTATTGCAGCCCTAGAACAGTAATAACTAGATTGTACAATTATTAGGAGCTAATATCTATATTACCTCCCAACACTGATTAGAAATCAGACAGATGCTGTTAATTCTAGTTATCTTTTGTGGAAGTATATGCCTGTAATGCATCCATGTAAGTCAATGCTCTGGAGAGGACATTAGTAAAGAGTTCTCATGCTGAACTCTGTATCTTTGAGAGAAAAATTCAGTTGTGTTTGCTAAAGGGGGTAGATTGCATCATTATTGTTACCTATATTTTTGTTTGGTAAAGCCTGTGAAGTATTTCTAACATAGAAAATGGGGAAAAGTTGTTGACGAGAAAAAAATCTGTTGGGAGTATGATTTGTTTCTGGTTAGTTTTATTAAGTGTTGTGATGGAGGCTCACAGTTAATATTTTGTTACCTTTTTACTGCCTAGCATCAAGAAAAGTTGGTTATTTGAGATCCTATCACTCTTTGCATATGAAATTCTCACGGTTTGTAAAGAAAACACAGTACTTCAAAAAGCAAGGTGATCATTTGACAACATACTAGTTCTACAAATGTCTTTAAGAGGGATTTAGATAGACACAAAGATAATGAGAAAAAGCTGGATCATGTAAGAGGGAACAAGGAAGGACAGAGAGAGGGAGCAGGTCAAGGGAGGTTATCCTTCCCTTCTACTTGTCACTGGTGAGGTCACACCTGGAGAACAGCTGTGGGTTCCCTAGCAAATGGGAGACCTAGAGCTACTGAACAGTGTCCAGAAAAGGGCCAGGAAGATGACTGAGGGAGCAGACCATCTCTCCTATTAGGAAAGGCCAAGAGAGATGGGATTGTTTAGCCTGCAAAAGAAATGGCTCAGAGAGGGATCTTATCAAGTGTATAATAGCTGCAGGTTACTTTTAAGGAAGATTTGGAGGTAATTTGGAGATACTCAAAACCCATTTGGACATAGTCCCAGTTAAGCTTCTCTGACCCTACTTGAGCAGGAGCTTGAACGTGGTGACTTCCAAAGGTCCTTTCCAACCTCAACCATTCTGTGATTCAGAGTAGAGGAAAGGTGCATGAGGGTGGAAGAGGGGCTGGTTGAGCAAGTCTGAGACATGGAGAACATTATGCCTGAGCAAGCTAACAGACACTCCTGGATGGGAAGGATATGCCAAGTCAGAAGTGCAGAAAGTTGTCATGAGATTTGTTTCATTGTGTCAGCCCCTCAGTACCACCAACCTCCATGCCTGTGGTGGTGCCTACCAGGTGGACAGTTTCTCTATCTCAGGAGCTGGCCTCTCCCCAGCAACATCCTTCTCCCAGTGAATATATCCAGGGAGCAAGGGAGCAATGCCTCGGTTCCAAGTGCTCCCAAAGTGGTGAAGTAAGGTCAAACAGTGCTTGACTTTCTGGTTAGAACAGTTGTGCAGCGGGACACCAAGGAGCCAGCAGCTGCAGGTATGTAAGTCACCTGCAGATGAGCAATGCCAGAGTTTAGGAATCCCAGTGATAAAGTCTTGTAGATAATCAGAGATGGGACTACGCCTAAAGGAGGAGAGAAAACAGGACGTACTCTTGGTGACAGTGGTGCTCCACCCGAAGGTTCCTGTTGAACAGGAAATCCCCAAGTCCCATCTGTGCTGTATGCAACCAAAGAGTTTGCAAAAGGGAGTAAGAAGGGGAATGTCACAAAAATTCTCATCAGAACTCATAGGAAGTGCAGTAGGAAGTGTAGACATGCGTGTGTGTGTGTGTGTGTACAGGTATGCACACATACCTGCATTCTGCACAGCACATACCAAGAGATCTCAAACAAAACTGAGCAACAGTGGGCAATATGGGTGTGCCTGTGTGTAAGCATTTGTTGCAAGATGCAGGAAAATAGAGTATCCAAAACATAATTTTAACTGTGAGCCCCATAAGGCAAAATATTGCATTGATAAGAGCTGCCCAGATGTTCTGTGTATACCCTCTCTCCTGGACTTCAAAAACAGTAGAAGTGCAGTAATCTGACAATGGTACCACATATTCCTGATTACCAGTAAGCTGTTAGGAGCAGGCTGATGACAACAGGATTCCCCATGTACGTGTACCTTCCTTATGTTCCTTACTTCATTCATACTCTAGCCATGTGGTTATCCAAACTGCACGTGTGACCAGCATTTTCACAATTGTCTCTGCATTTGTATTGTGGTCTAATCTGTCTTGCCAGATCAGATACTGGTTTCACAAAAGGCTGTGTATCATACATAGAATGAGTGGTGAGAGACAAGTGAACTTCTTATCCTCCAGCATATCTTTAAAAGCCCACTTTCTCCTGAGAATGTTTGCTGATTTTCTGTTTGTTCAGGCGCGCTCACTCACTAAGCCACTGCTGTACTTTATCAGCTGTAGTTCATGTTCTTGCATCAAATGGTTATAGAAAATCACTTTTTCACTGATGAAGACTGTGGTAGCTCTGTGCCCAAGCCAAGTATCATCCTTTCACCTGATAGTGGCAGAATGTAGTTGCATCTCCTTTCATCCTCTGGGAAGAAAAAGGGGCCTTCAGAACATGCTAAGATGTTGAGAAAGTGGCCAAATACCTTCTCCTACTGAAGGCAAGAACTGTACTCAGGGAAAAGGGGAATTTTCATTGAAATTGCCTTACAGATCATCTTTCTTCCTGCTGTTTCCCAGTGTAGCTCTCCACACATGCAGTCATATGAGTTTCTGCTATCCTTACAGTTCGAGAAGATGTGAAACATTATGATAAATAGGATAAAGTAGCATACAAAGAATACTTTACGAACTGCAAATTGATTAATCTTTAATTGTTCTCATGCAAAAATGACTGTCCGGTGAATAGAGCTTATATTCAGTTAGTTCATTTTCTTTGGTAGACCAGGGATATACAGTAGATTATTTATTTTTCAGTAGGCACATGCAAAATATAGAGCTTAATTTTGTGTACGGTGGTTAGCTCAGAAGGTCTGTTTGCTTAAATAATTTTGGTGTGTCCAAGATAAACATCAGTTGGTGATGACAGTGATTTGGTGCTTTGATAACTTCATGGTGCTTCACTAGTGACAGGGATAGCTCTTATCACCACACTTGATTATTTTCATGGCTTTTGATGATAATATCAACCATGGAGATGCTGAGAATTGCAAGCCTTTCAAGTGCTGTTGCTAGTTGTATTTCATGCAAGATTTCAACCTATGTGAAAAAAAGACTTTTTAACAATATTTACTGGCTTTTTTTACCCCATATCATGACACCTTCTGCAGTCAATTGTTACAGCACTAAGCCGAAATAGTTCAAATTTTGAAAGTTTGGGACAGCAAGGCTTTGATTTTTTTTTCTTAAACCTCTGCGTGCTTTCATTATTTGAAAGACCAGAAAGAAAGATCAAATTACAGACCTACAGGTAATATGTAAGGATAGTGAAAAATGGCACACAAAATTCTTCTTATAGGAGCAGTCTGGACAAGACACACATTGCTTGCTTGCAGCTTTGAGTTTGCTGTTCTCTGGTAGAGCAGAGGCAGGTGAGACGTGGTTGACAGCTTTTCTGAGGTTGTGGCAGATGAGAAAGCCCTCCTAATCATCCTAGAGGATCACTCTGGCTGCAAGAGATAATCAGAAGTTGTTTTAATGGCTTTAGGTAACTTTTTTCCTTACATTTCAACAAGCTCCTGTGCGTGCCACATCAAGGTTTTTGAACGAAGTCCTTCAAAATGGGAGGCTTGCACACAGCTGACAGTGAATGGGCAGTCCCAAATTAGTTTGTGACACTGAGAAAAGGTCCCTGCAGAAGAAACCTGTTTTTTGCAGTAGCAAAGTAGTGTGACCTTACTTGTCACCTGGGTAATCATACATACACCAAACAAGAGGACTTGGATGAAGTGATGACAGCACAACTGGCACTCTCTATTGCAGACCATATCATTTCTATTGGTGAGAAATTCAGAACTGAATCACCCCCTTTCCCTCCAAAGTTTTGCAGTACTCCTTAGCTGTAGTTGCTACACCATACCTAGGATTGGCATATACCCACTTCAGGAGGCAGCACAGTAACAATACAACACTGCTGCTGTGGAGTATAGAGCTTACAGAGACTGTGATGCTCCAAGTAGGTGATTAATTTGATTTGTATTTGCTATAGAGCAATTAGCTATATATAGCTGATTTGATGCAATCAGCTGCATAAGTAAAGAGCCTGGTTTCTTAAAAGTGATAAGGCTCATTATCTTGTTGGTTGTTTGGTGCCTCAACCACCTAAGAGAAAATGCACATGAAAAATAAAGGATTTCCCTGGCATAGATGGTCAGTGGTAGGTTGTTGTTAACAAAACAGGAATGGTGAATCTGTTCTCTGCAAGTTTCCAAGCACATGATAGGATTAGTGTGTATCCTGAATGATGTATGGTTCCTTAACAACTGTAGCTCAGTATCTACATGATGTATGCAGCATACAATAGTCAGTCTGAACATCCTTGTGTGTTGTCCCTCTGTTTATGAAAGGCTAAAACAACTGAACCTTGCCCTGTTGTTCAGACACTATTTCTATATCTCACATGTAGTTTGCCAGCTGCTAAATGAAGATGCAAGCTCTCTCTGTTCATTTCCTGTGTTCCTTTCAACTCTGGATGGAGTTAGTGCTGTCATAAGACCAATCATTTTGTGCATAAGCAATATTTTCATTGCCTCCAGTGAAACAGAAATGGGTGCTTTCTTGGCATCATAAATGTCTTCATTTTCTTGGTAGCCCAACCACCATTAAAAGCAGCCTGGGCTTGGCTAATTACGGCATTGTCATTCAACCTCAAGTAATTAACAAATATATTTGCAGCTGGGGGGGGAGGTATTACATAAATTTTAACTGTTACTATCCTGAGGGGAGAGGTCTTGAAGCACCATTTAATTTGCATTTATTAGTATTATAGTAGTAATTGCTGCTTATCATTTGCCTAGAATTTGCACAAAGCACTTGTCAAAAGAGGTAAAAAATATCTAACTCAGTGAATTTATAACCTAATTTTAGGCAGGTCCTCAAATGAATTAGAAAAACAAGAAGTGAAAGAAGGAAAACATGAAGCTCATTATAATAAGACCATGTATTAAACATGCTTTGTCTTAAGCAGATGGAAAGTGTAGGAAAGTTCTGAAAAAATAGCACAGTAGGACAAGGAAAATAGTAGGACAAGGAAAATAGTAGGACAAGGAAATTATGACATCCCATCTACATGCACATGGAAACCAGTAGAAGTGCAATATAGGAAAGAAAAAAGTATTTAGCAAACCACATAGGAGGAGAAAGCACACAGAAGTCAGGGTCCTTTTGGAGGTGCATTGCAGCAATGTAAGAACTTCTCACATCCGTGTTTTCTTTGACTGTCCTTCACTCACTGTCAAGCCTCAGTGAGGATGGAATTCTTACTGATGTTTGGCAGAGAAGGTGATAATCACAATAGTGGCCTGTAATATTCTTTATCAACAAGCAGGTAGGAATGAATCACAAAGACACTTGCTCATCTGGATGTTGTTACTGCTTTCGAGTGCCTAAGGATGCCAGCTTGCAATATTGGTATCAGCAATTTCCCTTTCTATCTTCAGTGAAATCAGGCATGGTTCTTGTGCCATATGTATTTAACATGCTAGCTCAAAATAGTGGCTCCTTGGGCCTTGTATCTTCTACTGTGTAGGGTTATCTCACTACTATTTGGTTTTGACATCACTAATTACAATACAAACAAAAACCTGTGCCTCGAAACTCCTAGCTTATTAGATAAAAGAAGAAAGATGAATGTGGGCAGTTTGATGAGAAGCAGTGGCAGCAGTGAGACTCTGCTGGTCAGTGTTGAGTGGCACCATTCTCATGGAGTGAACACTGCAACCATACGAACAGCAAATTCTCTCTTCTCCGCCATGGAAGCATCATAACAAAGGAAAATATAAGGAAGATTTAAAAAATAATAATCAAGGAATAGAATTATTTAGGTTGAAAAAGATCCTTAGGATCAGGTCCAACCACTAAACTAACATTGCCAAGTCTACCACTAAACCATGTCCCCAAGTGCCACATCCACCTGTCTTTTAAATATCTCCAGGGATGGTGACTCATTCACTTTCATAGGAAGCTTTTTCCAATGCTTGACAACCCTTCCAGTGAAGAAATTTTTTCTAATATTCAATATAAACCTCCTCTGGTACAACTTGAGGCCATTTCCTTTTGACCTATCTCTTGTTATTTGGGAGGACAACCCCCACCTTGCTACAGCCTCCTTTCAGATGATTGTAGAGAGAGATAAAATCCTCTCTGATCCTCCTTTTCCCCAGGGTAAACATCCCCAGCTCCCTCAGCCACTATTTACAGGAGTTGTGCTCCAGACCTTTCACCTGCTTCACTGCCCTTCTCTGGAGTTGCTCCAGCATCTCAATTTCCGTCTAGTCATGAGGGGCCCAAAACTGAACACAGGATCTAATGTGTGGCCACACCAGTGCCAAGTATTTCTATCACTGCTCTGGGATTTGTTTAGTGAAAGACCAAGAGTTTGTGACCTCAGCTATCAGTTTGGTGAGTAGCCCAAAAGGAATTGATCAACTAGACTTAGTTACAGGATGTTGTCTTTGAGGAATGTATTGAAGGAAAAATTAAGGAGGTCAGAAAAGAAACAGATCAAGTCCTAGGAATCCAAGGAGGACAAAACTGTCTTTTTCCCTCAAGCCTTGAGATGTCCTGTCCCTTATATTTTGCTTAGTTTGTAATTATTTAAGGCTAAATTCCTGCAGCTGTGCAGAACACATCACTCCTGCCCAAGCTTCCTGTTCATTACTATTGTCACTCTATCCAGCCTCTGAATATGATTTCCTTCCTTGAAGGCCTGATTTCCTTTGTTCTCTTCTCCATTTCATGCAAAGTAGTTATTCAGCTGGTTTCTTTAGACTTCATCCAACTAATTGCCAGAGGTCTTTGAAAAGGTTATCATTAAAGTTATAACAACTCATTATTGTGCTTTGTTGGGAGAGATTTGATGCAGCCTTTGTAAACAAATAAAGGTTTTCCCATATAATAAGGTCTTCTGTGATTCAAGAGTTTTTTAACAACTCTATAACATCAACCTGAACGTATATCTTGTACACAGACTCCCTCACTCCTTTCCCATAAATCACAGGTTATGATGTACCTCTTGGCTACAGAAGAATTATTAGATATTCTGGTAAAAACATCTTAATCTGCAAAGAGAATGAACCACACAAGCAGAGAAGCCCCAGGTAGCAGCTATAAAGGTTGTGTTCAAAGAGCTGCAGGATGGAGAGAAGATGGAATGATACTGATGGGACAAGTTGGCTCAGGTGGGATGTTTTTATAATGGGAGTGGTCAAAGCAAGCTTAAGTGAGGGGATAATCCAAGGGAGAGTGAGAAGTTATGCATGGTAAAAAGCAAGTGATGAGGAAGTGTATGATGGAGATCAGGACAGACTGGGCTATAAAAGCAGGTGGAGATTGGAGCACACAAGAAGAAGAAGCAGCACTGCTTTCCAGGCTGTGCAGGTACACATGGGCCTCCACCCGAGTCCAATAGGTATGGAGTTATCCCCGGAGTTATCAGAGAGAATCATGCAGTCCTGTGTTCCTTCGTGTTAGTAGGCACATGACATACTTCTGCTGTTACCATAATGCCAACAGGCAAGCTAGGGTCATTTGCTACATCAGATGGTATCTTTGGGCCTCCTGTTGTTTGTGCCTTACATTGCTTTAACTCCTTTGAAGTCGGCATTGGCACATATTTTAGCCGTTTGTTTCTGTTGTGGGCTTTATCTTGCGGCTTGACCTCTTTTCACGCTCTTTGGGCTGTGCCTTCCCCCATGACAAGGGTGTGGGCAGGCCTGTTAACTTGTGCCATAAACACATTCCTTCAGGGTGGTACTGAGGATGAAGCAAGAGGTTAATAGGAACTTCTTCAAATAGTTACAGAGTTTTGTATGGCGGGATGTACGCTGTGCTCTTGTGTCCTATCCTGCTGTACTGGCCCTGCATGCCTCACTTAAGTAAATCTCTCTCCAGTCATTGATGTGGGTGTGTCTGTCACTCCAGCACTGGGAGGGAGTTAGAGCCAAGCCTTATACGTAGGGATTGTCTAACTGTAGACCTTGAACTGGCTGTGTGCTTGTTGCTTTATGCCCTTGTATTGACACAGAGCAGATGATCGTACCTTTGTTGAGGTCATGGAAGGTGTTGTTCTCCTTAACCTTCCATACTACGGATCTCTGTGCAGTTCAAAGTGGTTATTTTGCACGGCATTGTTGCATCATGATGTTTCCTGAATGACCAGACATTTGTTTGCTTTTCAAGCCACAAAATTCCAACACAAAATGAGAGAGCTCTTGGAGCATAACAAACTAATCTGCGCGGAAAAAAAAAATCAAATTAACAAGTGAAGGTTAGTTAGTTATGTAGTTAGTCAGTTTAAGACTCTGTGGGCTGGAAGATTCAGGCATTCAAATACTCTTTTACTTTTCTGCTAATCCCTCTCTGCTCCCTCTTACTTTTTTTTCCCCCTGACTTCCTCCTCCTGTGAGCTACTAATCAGTGTAATACTCTACAGGGTATGTCCTTGATCTGAGATATATATCTTAAGTGAGAAGAGTAGCTAAAACAAGGTAACCCATCATTCCAAAACTATTTGGGGTGATTTCTTTCTGTGATTTCTTTCTGTGATTCTTCTTTATTTTTCTACCTAAAAATATCCTTCAAAATTTAAGATGATTCTTGGAATACTTAATGAGATGAGGTATTTGCTGTTCCAAGAGTAAAGGCTCTCTAAAGAATCATACTGCCAAAAGGGTGGCCACTGACTTTGGATCTTTAAATCTGATATGCTTTTATAACTAAATATCAACTAAATATAACTTGAGCTGTGTGCATCAAAAAAGCATGGCTGCAGGTAAATGCAACTGCTAAGTGAGTTTAGTCCACAGATGAACATCTATGCTGATAAACATGCTGATTTTGTGCATGACAATATTAATTTGGTAACCTTTCACTTACAAATACAACTATGTTTGGAAAACAGCCTTTTTCAGAGCCATGAGATTTTGTATAAAAACATAACCCCTCAAATCCCAAGCAAATAAAAAGTATTCTTTATATGTACTGACTCATTTATATGAAAAATATATGTATAAATCATAAGAAAAGTAACATGTAGTTTGCCTAATTAACAGAGTTCTAATAACATAAACTTGGTTTACTAAAGAGAGTATTGCTTGGTCATTCAGGATATAACTTTATGTTATTTTGAGGGAGGGATCATCATTGGTTTCATATATGTCAATTCTCTTTCACGCTAGGGAGTTCTGAGTCCACAACTGTTGAAAATCAGAATGTGGATTTCTATTAGAAGATATTAAAATTGTTTTTCAATTTTACAAGAATGGAAGAGAATATACTGTTATAAGTTAGTTATAAGTAGCTGTCTGCCTAGAGTTAAATTTTCACTTGTGGCTTCTCACTTTTCACTTATTAGCAAGTGAAGTGTCTTGCACTTTCTATAAACATTTTATTTTGTCATTCAGCAGGTACAGTTTCCTTGTTTTCTTTGAAGAGGGAAAGAACATCCATCTCCAGGCAACCCAAAGGATACCTCCATGGACAAATTACTATGAAGCAAGTGAGGGTGTGGATTTATAGCATGTAACCTACTCCACCCAATGGCTTCTCTTTACGGTACATGTAAGGTCTCTGCCTCCCATCCATTGAGGTGCAAACTGCATTGTCCTCAGTGGGGCTGGGATTACATGGGCACCCAAGAGAAGTTGCTGCTGTGTACTGTAATTTCACAACCTGTGCTACCTCTTAGCAACTTGTTTGTGTGGTACACACTTGCCATAGCAAAAGGTTGCACCCATAGAGAAAGGGAGCTTAGAAAGATATTACTTGCAACCTGGCACTCAGTATCATCTCAGTAAGAGGCAAGGCGTGCTTGCATTTGTGTGTAGTGTAGCATATTTGTTACTGTGGGACTCCCTCGTGGGGTAAAATGTCCACAGGGAGAATTTTAGAGAGAGATTTTAGCCAAACAGTATTTTATATTGACTTTTTACTGAAATATTTTTCTACGTGGATTAGAGACATTGAGTTGTTCAGTTATTGCAAGAAGACAAGGAATGTATTTAATATTATACTTCATGAATTAATGAGACATTTGGAGAAATCTCCTATGAAGATTTTAAGGAAGCAAATAACAGCACTATGAACAGTCTTAAGTTATTTTGTACAGATATAAAACTAACTATATGAAGTGGTTAATATATTTAACTTAATTTTCAAAGACCCTTGTTTTCTCTGTTTCTCCCGTCCTTCTTTTATCTTATTTTTCTGTTATTCACTCTAACTTGTTGTCACTCAGCTTTTCAATGGTTTCACTTTGTTTCCCCTTTACATATGTTTATAACACTTGTCCAATATTGTTTAGTTCGTCAAAGAGGACAGAAGAAATTATATAATATAATAAAAGAAATCAAATCTCTCTCTATAGTTGTTAGTGCTGAATTATCTGTAACTATGGCTTAATTATGAAACCCTATGATTGGTGGGTGTCTAATTACAGAACTATATTTGTACGTTCAGATTTCCTTTCTCTTTTTTCTTCTTTTCTTTTGAAAAATAAAAATCTCAAAATATTTTTATATTTATGAATCCATTTTCTTTAAAGCATTGGAACTGCAGTTGTCAGGGAATGGGGTCTTGAAAATGTTTATGTATATAAAGGTAATTTCTCTTTGCTTCTGTTGGGCTCATATTGGTTACAAGCTTGCATACATACTGATGAAAACTTAAATTTCTTTTTATACTAAATACCTTTGAAAATCTGCCATTTAAAACTTCATTCACAGTTGAAAATGGGACATAAGCTCTGAAAATGATATTACATTTTTGCAGGATGCCTTCCCATCAACATTTATCATGTTGAGCCAAATTGCAGAGACTGCTGACAATGGTTGCTCTATCTGGAGAATGTGCACCTTGGCAAGCCCAGGTTTTCTTTTAGAAAAGTGAAATAATTGGAAGGGTATTTTTAGAAGGGTATTTTTAGATGAAGTATGAAAGGAATCCATTTAAACTTCCAAACCCATTGGATTAAAACTGGCAGAGGACAAGAACAAAATGTTGGAGTTATTTAGAAATATATATCATGACATGACGTGAAGAATAGCACTGCCATACTTTTATATGTAATATAAAGCCCATTTTCTCAAGGAGCCCATAAAAACTATTCCAGTAATCTTGGTACTGATCTCACCACAAAAAGAGGAGCTGCTTGTCTGTTTTTTTTCTGTGTTGCAGTGTTTGCACTGGAGTATGAGAACCACTTCACTGGACTCTACCATATTTATATTTGCATGAGTGACCATTGTTACCCTGCAATGAATGAAAGGTAACCTGCACCAAAATGAAAGAAATGGAGATTCAGCATATTTGTACCGCAGGACTTGACCACGTATACAGGAGCTTAGCAGAGAGTATCTGGTTCCTACAAACTTCCTGCCTTGCTTCTCTTGCAGTAACCTCTTCTAATTTCCTCAGGCTCAGGAAACTATTGCAATGGGCAAAACTGTAACTAAAGCTCATATTACGATGGAAAGTCCTAGAGATTTCAACTTCATTCCTTTGAAAATCCTTGAAACAACTGGTGTTTTCACTGCTGACTTCACCTTGAGCTTGATTTTGTCTTTCAGCAGCAAAAATAGGTTGATGCAACCTTGCAGGTTTTCAGGCTGTGAACAGCTGAGGCAAATTGTAAAATCTCAACATCATTTTGACATCACAAACTGTTTGTGATCCTGCAGCTTGACCTGCAGATAGCCAGGGAGAGTGCAGGAGGAGCTGCAGCGGAAACCCAGTCCAGACCCTGCTGAAATCAGGGACAAGGGAGGGCACTTATTGTCATTATGTTGCTTGGATGAGAACCTCTCCAGGAAGCAACAGCCACCACCAGATGAGTCCAAAATGCAATTTTCTTTATTTCTTTTTCTGTTCTGCAGTTGCCAAAGCTCATCCTGCTTTAGGAGCTGTTGAAGTGTCTCCTCACTTAATAGCTCTTGAGCAACTGTTGCTTTTTCCCTTTCCTTTCCTTTCAATGGGCCACAGCCCATTATTAAGCAACTTTTAAAATACATAGATACATGCATCTATAATATATACATTCTTCAATGACTGGCTTATACACTGATTGAAGGGGAAGAAGGGGCACGTGTCTGTGGGAGGTTTCGGTCTTATTATGGCTTAAGGAAAACAAATTTACCAAATTTCCTTATTGTTTTCTTTCTCTAGAAGTTATGTCTCTCCCCTTCGGATACTTCAGTATTTTTTCTGGCCAATTCACCTTTCTGGTATTCCCACATATTCTCCTGTGATCAGGAACACACTTGGCACGCAGGGGAGGTGACAGAGGAAGGTGATCAGCAAGACAAGTTGGTGTCTATGCACACAAGATCTGAAATACTGTTTGTGGACCAGTGGAAATGTCCAGAGTAAGGATACTGAATGCTCCTCCCAGCAGTGCAGTGGGAAGCACAGCAGCTGTGCTGTGCTGCTGATCATGTCTCTACCATGGATCCTAAGACACCCAGCTTTCCCATTCCCAGAGTCAAAACAGTTGCAATCTCTTTGCTTCCAAACAGGTTTAAAGGCATATTTATCTTCCCACGATTTTCATAGATTACTGTAAAAAAAAGTAAAGCATTTGTGAAATAACTGAGCTGAATCATTCGGGACATACATTATCTAGTGTGTGTTACATGGTAATTATGATGAATGCAGTTCCCTTTTCATTTAGTACCACAGTTGTAACTCACATTACTTGTTTGGTGTTACACCCCACATTGTCTGTGTCCACCAAGTTAAAGTATTATAAGTACAATTTGCATCACTAGACCCATTCTTCTCCCTGAGACATATTAGCCATGCTGCAACACAGATCCAGTCAGGCAGAAAGAGTTCACTAGCTACCTGACTAACCACGTGCAGTGCACCCCTGAGGTCCTTCGTCTTGTGGACCTGTAGCTCCCTCTTCCAAGATCATTACTATTTATTCCCATTGTTTATTGTCCTAGAACTCATTTTCTTTGCTACTGTCAAAATTGCCTAACAGAAACCTTCTCAGGCAGAGCAACAAATCCTTTTTCTTTTTCTTTCAGAATTTGGAGGTGTTTTTTTAAATCTCAGCATATCTGTCTCTCCTTGGATGATGATCTCCATGTACCACTGAACATGTGCTCATTATGATCATTAATTTCTAAGTGTGATTTTCATCATGATCATGAAGTGAGGAATGCACTCAACATCTTAAATAAACAACTTAATTTCTTTAGAGATGTGCAGGACTAATGTTTCCTTGGCTATATTTTAAAGACATTAAGGGTATTCAGATTGTTTTCAGCTAAATGTCTGCACCTGACAAATCCCATTTTGCTCATTTGATTGCTGATTGCTAAGTGCAAAGTCCAGATCAGAATTAAATTTTTCATTCTGTCAGAGCTAATATAATGGAGTTCAGTCTTCTGACAACAACGGCAAATAGCTGCAGCAACACAGCTGGAAGCAGCATAACTCCTCATACCATTGGTGTAATGGACCAGTAGCACAGCCATATGTGTAGCTGTAATATTTCACCATAAGGCTATTTCACAGGAGTGAAAATAACACTTGGGAAGAAAACCCACATTATTTTTCAACCAGTGTGAATAAATCTTCAACTGCAACTTTCCAAAAGGGAAGAAGTAATTTCTTGTAAAATAAAAAGTGTGCCTTGCTAAGAAGTATGTTCTTTTAAGTCCGAAGTATGTCCTATAGAGAGGTCAACTCTCAGATATAACCTGCATTCCATGGAGCGCTTTGCTCAAGACATATGCTCAAGTTTTTGCTCAGTTGTTTAGTTTTATTTCCCTTTCCAATGAGTTGATTGCCCTGAGACTGGAGATCAAGGGTATTACATATTTTTACAGACCTTGCTTTCAGGAAGGAGGACACTTTTTTCCCTCAGTTTTCCTCAATTTCCTTATCCATACATGTAATTCACGTATTTCATCCTGCACATCAGTTTGTTGGATTTCACTTGTATGATTTACACTCCCCAAAGTATTTTAGTTGCAGTTTCAGAGTTTTAATCATCAAATGAGTCTATGCACCAGGATCCAATTTACAAAGAGCAATGACCTCTCTGTTTTCTAATTATCAGTAATTTGTCTCCTGGTGCAACATGGCTTAGTGTTTCTGTGAAAAAATTCTTTGCACTGGAAATCAGCAAGGACAAGGACCTTACTATGCTAATACAACTGCTGTGGCTTGTAAATTCTTGCAAAGTTATATAATCAATTAAATTTTTGCTTCTTTCTTCATATTGTAACATCTGCATTGCCCTGGGCTGGTTGTCGCAGGAGGCTTCATGAGCTAGATTTTCTTACTTCCCAGAGTATGTTTACTCTGTGCAAAATAGCTGTTTGGAGGGATTTCTAAGGGAGCAAGCAGCATGCTGTGAAGAGCTCAATTGTCACATTTGAGCAGTAGTGCAGCCACATCAGCTTAATTAGCCTGATGTCTAGAGGCCTGCACTTCTCAGCATTTCACTGCCTCAGTTGTCTTGCTTTCAGGACTGGCATTGTAAAATGATCTGTTGCACAACATAGCAATCTCAAGGGTAAATTCCCCAAGCATGAAAATTCACATTCCAGCCCTACTTTCTCACAGCTGTTTTCTTAGTTTTCTTTTCCCTTTGATCCCACAGTAAAACGTCTGCTTTTCATGTTTCAGTCCTACATGGAAAACAGTATTTGGTTTGTGAGACGCAGCTGTTTAACTGCCCTCATCAGCTGGTAATCTCTGAAGTGTCCCTGCCTGTCTAGTAAAAGTGGTTCCAGAAAGTATGATGCTGAAGTCTGGATTAATCTCTGAAGTTTCCCTCTTGTCCCCATGTCAAGTGCCAATGGATCAAACAGTTTCAAGTACACCATATGAGCAATAGTTCATAACTAAATTCTTACACCTATTTCCAAAGTAATTTGATAATTGACACTCAGTGGTATTCAGATAACATTTAACCAAACTCTTCAGAACTTGATCTTGTCCCTCACAAAAGAAAGTGATGACTGTCTTATGATGACTGTTATTCTCTGCCTTCATTTCTGTTGTTTGTGCTGACAGAGTAATGCTGTTTTTTAAAAAACATGTTGTCTGCATGTTCTATAAAAAAAAGAGCTATTGAAGTTTCTTTGATATGAAAGGCCTCGAGATTTATTGCTAGTGTCTGATGTCTGAGTAAACGCTTTTTTTCCCAGGTGCATGTTTCTAATGTAATTGAAGACTTTGGAATTTCCACCAGTCTGATTATCTGTGCATGACACAAGACTCTTTAGTTTTGTTTATTTTGAGAAAGCCATTCATGAGGGAAGTCAAAGCTGGAGAGAGGAAGTAAGAAAAAAGAATCAAGATATTCTTGGTATAATTGTCTATGTATAGTTTATTAATTTAATATTGGGACTTATCTTTTGGTGGTCAGCTCACTTTGAATATGGGGGATTTTCTCTGTAGTGTTTTTGCCTCCAAATTTACTTCAAATGTCAAGAATGCTGGTAATAAGGACTGACTAGAAAGCCAACAGCCTTAGTGTCTGTTATCAAGGCATTACAGGACAATGAGATTCTTTAAACTAACAGGAAAAAATATGTGAATTTTCTCAGCAGATAGAAATTTAAAAGCTGTTAAACCTTAAAATTTCACCAAAGGTAAATCAAAGGAAATTTGCAAGAGCAAGCTATTTCAATAGACAAGGATATGAATTGTGGGTCAGCATTTCACAGTCTAGGGAAGAGAAAAATGAAAGGATTTTTGTCGTGGTTGTTTGTTTGTTTGTTTGTTTGTTTTTGTAGCAGGACAGTCATATTTAACTGAAGGACTTGCTGAGGAGAAATGCAGCCAATTTGATGGGAGAAATAAATCCCAGGGCTTTATAGGAGAAGCAATAAGTAAACCAATACCAGTTCTTCAATGTGATGGTTCTTTAGCGTTCTTGAGGCAAACTCCTACCGACATCTTGCCCTGAACTTTGGTTCTTCCCTTTGTGTAACACTGATTGTAAAAGAGATGCTGAAACTGAGGGTAAAAAGTGTCAGTGGAGCTGAAGGGAACTTGGTACTGAGTCTTTTAAGGAGGTAGTAACTGGGGTGGGGTTGGTGCTTGGAGGGCTTCTGGTAGTGGGTGCAGGATTTAAAAGGGCGTGGGAAGAGAGTGTTGGAGTTCTAGAAATTTAGAATTTGGGGTTTTAGTGTATAGTAATACATATGAGTCAAGATGGAGAATTTGGGGTGTTGTCTTTATCCTTCACCTTCTTCCTTCTTCACAAATCTGGGTGGTATTCTGTAATTGGGTAAAAGAAGTCCGCGTTGCGGGTTTCAGGTGATCCTAATTGGATTAGAAGCATAAATAATATAGATGTCAACTGTTTATTGGATAATTGGGACTTAAATAGCCTTGAAGAGACATCATTTTGGCTCACTTTCTCAACTTGTTAGAGAGATAACGATAATAAAATTCAGAATGAAACTTCAAAAACAACATCTGATTTATTCCACCTGACCTTGGAGCAGGAAAGAACCAGGCATTCCCACAAGAGAGGACTGGAAAGACTCAATTTCAGGGAATAACTGTATGTGAGGGAGTGCGAGATTTGCCCTCTTACTCAGTAGAAGAGGTATTATTTAGAGGAGGCCTATTTTATCTAGACTTTCTTCCTTATTCTTCCTGCCTTCTTCCCTGGTGCCCTTACTTCTGGAAAGGAAAGCAAGAACAGCCAGAAGAGGCTAGAAGAGTCAGGGATTTCTGAGTAGTTGATGTAGTTATCAAGCCACTCTCTATGATATTTGAGAAGTCATGTCAGTCAGAAGTCCCAGGTGACTGGAAAAACATAAACATTGTACCCATCTTTAAAAAGGATAGAGAGGTGGACCCTGGGTCCTACCCACCTGATAGCATCACCTCTGTACCTGGGAAGATCATGGAACAGATCCTCCTAGATGCTCTGCTGAGACACACCAAGGACAGGGAGGTGATTTGGGACAGCCAGAAGAGCTTTACCAAGGGCAAATCCTGCTTCATCAACTTTTGGCCTTCTGTGGTGGAGTGGCTGCATCAGTGGTTAAGGGAAGGGTCACAGATGTCATTTATCCAGACTTCTGTAGAGCCTTTGACATGGCCCCCACAACATCCTTCTCTCTAAATTGGGGAGAGGTGCATTTGATGAATGGGCTGTTAAAAGGATAAGAAACTGGCTGGACAGTCTGATCCAGAGGGTCATGGTCAAAGGTTCAGAGTCCCAATGGATCTCAGTGACAAGGGGTGTCCCTCAGGGATCTGTACTGGGACCAGTGTTATTTAATATTTTCATTAATGACATGGATGGAGGGATCGAGGGCACCCTCTGCAGACTTGCAGAAGGCACCAGAGTGGTGTGGTTAACACACATGAAGAACCAGGTGTCATCCATGGGGACCTGGACAAGCTGGAGCAGTGGGCCCATGGGAATCTCATGTGGTTGAACAAGATCAAGGTCAGGGTGGTGCACCTGGGTCAGGGCAATCCACAGTGACAACACAGGCAGGGGATGAACAGATCAGAGCAGCCCTGTTGAAAGGACTTGGGGATGCTGTGGGTGAGAGGTTGGACATGACCTGGCAATGTGCACTCACAGCCCAGAAAGCCAAATGTGTCCTGGGCTGCATCCAAAGCAGCTTGATCAGCAGGGTGAGGGAGGGGATTCTACCCTTCCACTTCCCTCTGGTGAGACCCCACCTGGAGTGCTGCATCCAGCTATGGAGTCCTCAGCACAGAAAGGACATGGACCTGTTGGAGTGAGTCCAGAGGAGGGGCACCAAGATGATCAGAGGGATGGAGATCCTCTCATAAGAGATTCACTCAGAGAATTGCGACTGTTCACCCTAAAAAAGAGAAGGCTCTGGAGTAACCTAATTGCAGGCTTGCAGTACCTGAAGAGAACCTTCAGGAAAGAGAGGGGCACATTTTACAAGAGTTTGTAGTCACAAGGCAAGGAGGAATGGATTCAAACTAAGAGAGAGTAGGCTTAGATTAGATATTAGGTAGAAATTCTTTACTATGAGGATGGTGAGTCACTGAAACATGTTGCTCAGAGAGGTCATGGGTGCCCCAGCCCTGAAAGTATTTGAGGCCAGGTTGGATGGAGTCTGAGCAATCTGGTGTAGTGAAAGGTGTCCCTGTCCATGACTCTTCAATTCTATGATTCTATACTGTATGGCTCTTGAATCCTCTGCAGAAGACAAGATGACAGGAGAAGCTGGGTGGGATCCTTCCCTACGTCCTCTTCAAGGAAAGAAAGGTGGGGAGCTGGGCAGGAGGAGAGCAGCTGCCATGCCACAGCCACTTCTGCTCTATTCCTGAAAGAAAGTGTTTTATTTTCTGATGAATGACTGTTGGGTTTGCAAATAGTGACCTAATTCAAGAAAAGCTTGTAGTGGCATCACAAAAGTGTTGCACGTGTTTTCATACAGCCATGCATTTCCATTAATAGGTAAGGTATCACTAAGTGTTTCCAGGAAATATTTAAGAGTAATAAAGTGTTTATTTGTTCATGTATAGCACAGGTCCTTGAAGAGAGAATGTAGGTAAAATGTGACCCTGCTGCCTAAGGAGAAGGAAAAAACTGGAAATTAAGGGAAGGATTCTGGGGACAACACATTTTCTCTTTCATTGTGTGATGAAAGAGAAGATTGAGAGATTGAGAAAGGTCTTGGGGAAAAAAAAAATTGAAGGAAGAGAACACTTCAGCCTTTTGGGGGCTGGGAATAGTGTTTGTCAATTATTTGGATTTATGTTTCCCTATAATTTATTCTTGAGGGAGTTCAAAATAAGAAAATTCATTCTATTGAACTCAAACAGTGTGGACCTGGGAGAATCTTGCCCAAATGCTGTCAGGGTGAGGCTTTAAGGTGGAGGAATGCTTCAGATACTCATGGAAACAGAAATTGTGAACATGCCAGCCAATTCCAAGCTATCCCAAACTTTGACAATTTGGTGAACTCTTCAACATGTTTGTGGTGTAGTGTAATAGATTTACTGGTAGGAAATCCTAGGACTAAAAGAATTGTGAAAAGTCCCATAACTAGACGGAGATGCTTTGCAGTGCTTAATATCTCTGTAGGTCATCTCTAACAGTGCTCTATTTAATAAGCAATAATTTTTGAGAGACTACTCAAGACCTCAGCTGTTCATAAAAGATCATATTTACATTATTGTAAGGAAAAAGATGCCCTAAATCAGACTGATCACACCTCACAATTTAAAGGGCTGTACACCCTCCCCTATTATGTTTTCAGGAGAAAGTATTACTATGTTCAGAAAAGAACAACTTAATATAAATTTGTTTTCCTATCCATGTTGCCTCCCTTTTTTAATTATGGTTATGAGGAAGTGCTTTAGTTTCAATGAGACAACAAATTAAGAAATTCCTCCATCTCTTTGAAGGTATATACACACCTGGTATCTGTGGTTTAGCACAGGCTAAGGAGAGCCTCTGAGGCCTTGTTTATGCAGTAGAACACCCTGCTCGTGCTATCAATGGTTACTATATATAGCAGAGAGAGAAACCTTGCATAAACAAAGCTCTTTCAGCTTCTTGGCTCAAAGCACATGCTTTTACATTAAATTTTGCCAGCTGGGGCTTAACTCCCTATGACCATTTCAGTACTAGCAGTGTAAGAGCTGTGGAACCTTTAGAAAAGTCCCCACTGTAGCTGAGAAAATTCCCTGTTCACTCCCTGTATCATATCTCCAACATTTGCAACATTACTCTGAAATAACCCAAGCTTCAAAACTCAGCAAAATGGCTAAACTTTTTGTATATCAATATTCTGCTAATAAATTATGATAAAAATCCTTATTTATGGCTATTGAAGGTTTTTCATCGAATACAGATATTATACAGCTGGGCCTAGAACTGTTACCCTTTCCTTTACCTTCCTTCCTGTCATGGTTTGACACTGGAAACATATGAAAGAAAAATTTGGACTTTCTTTAATATTAATGTCCAGAGCTTCATATTATTCATAGAAAATAAACTATATTGATTTTTTTCTCCTTTTTTTCCAATCAGAGGGCAGCTTTCCCATGTTCAGCAGCAGGCTTTCTTCTGCAAGTGTCCTGAGGTGTGGCCTAGGCGTGTTCAAATCTATCTTAGTCATTCATCCGTCACCTTGTCATTAGCATGGCGTCTGTATTTAATTGGGCTTCCTTCCTTCATCAGAAATCAGTTTTTATATACCATGAAAACTGCAGCCCATTATTAAAAGCCAGCTCTAAGCAAGATTCTTGGCTCTTATTTATACAAGAAGCAGTGAAAATAATATCTCAAGTGCTCCTTCAGGTGTGTGGTGTGTGTGAAGAACACACTATGTGTGAGTCCAGTACCCTGCATCAAAGCCACCTATTTCTCAAGTTTTACCTCATAAGCAACATGTTTAAGGGGTTTTCTGCAATCTGTTGAGCCTCTTGATAGGTCATAATCATCAACAACTTTCACTGGTAATACCTTTGCCTTACAGGAAATATTACTGAATTATTGTTGTGGTTAGTATTTCAGTTGTCCTTAAAAACAGCATTGAGATCAGCACTCTGTTTGTGTGTAGTAAGGGTTGGTCCCTCCCTGGAAATGATGGCATTTTGAAGGAAAAATGAGAGAAAATATTACCCTAGTTTTAGAAAGTGAGATGCTGTGCATGGGGATCAGAGGCTCCTGGTCTACCAGGAGCCAGCAGTAAGCTCGTGCAGGAAATGCAGTCAACCACCAAGCTGAGTGGTGTGGTTGTCACGCCTGAAGGATGGATGTCATCCATGGGGACCAGGACAAGCTTGAGCAGTGTGCCCATTGGAACCTCATGAGGTTTAAGAAGACCAAGCGCAAGGGGCTGCACCTGGGTCAGGCAACCCCCAGTATGAACACAGGCTGGGGATGAACAGGTCAGAGCAGCCCTCCTGAGAAGGACTTTGGGGTGTTGGTGGATGGGAGGCTGGCCATGACCCAGTCAACATGCACTCCCAGCCCAGAAAGCCAAATGTGTCCTGACCTGCATCCAAAGCAACGTGGCTAATAGGGTGAGAGAAGGGATTTGGGGATTTTGCCCCTTACTGTCCTCTGGTGAGATCACACCCAAAGTGCTGCATCCAGCTCTGGATTTTGTCCAGAAGAGAAGTCTCCACAAATATGATCAGAGGACATGGACATCTGGCCTAGTGGAACATGTCCTTGCCCATGGCAGGGGGCTTGGAGCCAGATGATCTTTGAGGTCCCTTCCAAGTCAAACCATTCCATTATTCTATGAGTCTGTAATTTCATGCACTTGAGCTGCATTAAGAGGAGCATTGCCAGTATGTCACCAAAGAAATCTTTTCTCATCCCTGCTATACACATCTGGAGACCTGCAACCATTGCTCCACAGTGGAAGGAGGACATGGACATATAGAACAACTCCATTAAAGTGCCAGTATTGTCACTGAAGAATTGCACCGTCTGACATACGAGGAGAGGCTAAATGATTAAAGGCTGCTAATGTTTAGCCCAGAGAAAAAAAAAGACTTGTGTAGGTCTCAACAATGTATAATCACTCAATTTTTGATGAGATGAGTAAAGACAGAGATAGCCTCTGCTCAGTGGCATCTAGTGACAAGAAAAGAGGCAATGAGCACAAATTAAAACACAGGAAGTTTCTCTACATTTAAATGTAGAGAAAACCTGTTAACCTGTTTTAGTGTCAGTGTTGTCAAACACTACAATAGAGAGACTGCCCAGAGAGCTTGCGGAGTCTCCATTGCTGAGGGAGCCAAAACCCAGCAGGACACCATCCTGGGCAACTCTGTATATGAGCTGGTTTGGGCAAGGGTTTGAGAACTGTGTGGTCCCCAGAGTTCCCTTCCATGATGCTTCAGTCATTCTGCACCCAGGAGCAAAGCTGAGCACGGGATACCAGGCTGCCTGATCCGACCCAGCTGAACTTGGCACAGGATCAGAAGGGGATTGCTCCCCACATCCCAGATCATACGATAGTAAGCTGATCTAAAGACTTGCTCTATTTAACATCCATGTTCCTCAGGGAACACCCCCTGTCCCCAGGCCATGCTTGTAACTGCAACCACCTGCATTCAATGGCATCCCAGTCACATTCTTCTCTGGGCACAGGGCCATACAAGTGGCCCAGGAGTCAGTATCACAGCTCTTGCTGCCAGTGGATTCCCCGTCTGGGAGTGGACAGCCAGGTACGCATCTGAGAGCATTTGCTAGTGTGGCACAACAGTGTTTTGAGCCCTGCACCTATTAGAATCATCACTGACTTCACCTGGAGACAATCAACCCCAGACATGGATATACAGGAGACAAAGCAGGGTAGATCACAAAAATTCAGATTGTCCTGGTGCATCAAGCTGTGTCCTCCTGCCTTAGCGGCAGCAGTGCTATTGGAAATTCTGGAAATTCTGGAAATTATGTTTAAAATATTTCTCTGTAGTTACTACTTCTGGTGACTTGTTTATAAAATAGTAGATTCAGGCAACTGAGATATGTCTGAAAGTTTGATATTAAGAAACAGTAGGTTCAGTTTGAGGAAAATGGGTTTGAATCTAACCAGAGTGATCAGATAGTCATGAATAATAAGTCACACGTGAAACATATTCAGTAAAGTTAAGTGTCCAGTAAAACTAGTTTCGACATCATACTAATCTCTAAAATTATAATGTGTGAGTCACAGCCCTTAGATGATCTTAACCTTTACTAGAGGATACCCTGCTTTGTGCTCAGCAGCATAAACAACTGCGGAAGGACCCGTGCAGACCTGGTGAATACAACAGGACTCTTTTGATTTCACTGTAAGTAATGTTTTGGGGGTATTTTTTAATGTGGAAAAATTGCCAAAAATTATATTCAGGACAAAATTTTTTGAATAATCAATTGAGAAATTATTATGTTAATATTCAAGTTTTGGCTTAAAGCTTCTTGTATTGTTTAATTATGATTCTGGGATTTTTTAAATATAAAAGATAAGTCCTCTGTGAGATTGGCACATTCATATGGCATGACTCTCCTTAGGAAAACTGCATTTCTACGTGTTTTAAATTAAGTAAATTAATGATAATAACAAATGTAGGGCATGAAATGAAATTAAATCCTATGGCACTTAAGGATTGCTCTCTAAAGCATCTAGAGAGCATAAAAAACACCTGTGGCTAAAAAAATTAGAGTGATGGTGGGACAAGTCACAAACACATCAAAGCTTAAATTTAAATGGGTTCTAGGTATGAAAGTGCACTGTCTGAAAGTGGTTTGTCATGGGATTCAGGCCCTTCCTAGTGACAGTGGTATTTCTATGACCAAGATAGTCAGAGTGTGAATTAAGGAATATTTAGAGCATCTATTACTAAAGCTGAGATCAGCATTCTGGGTTCACTGGGTTTTGGATAAACAAAATGATGGAAAGTGGAGAACAGAAAGGTGGGATCATGGTGGAGCTGATAAGGATTCAGAGCTTTTACAAGGCAGTGGCTGCATTTCTCAGTGCAAGTCAAAAACCTTTTATATTTTTCCCCTAGAGAGAACTTTGTTTTATAAAAAGTTCTGTAGGTCAAATGATCACATACCACAAGGGGATGTTTGGATTTCCAGATATTCCACATCTTTACTTCTCTCTATTGACAGAAGTTATTGAACCAATTGTGATACAGTATTAATTTCTTGACATAAAAGTATTGCCATNTTTATTATTAATTTTTTTAGGTGACTTGATTCAGTCACTGGGCTGGGCATGCCTTGGCATGCAGCAGGCACACTTATTTCCTTTTGTTGCTCTATGTACATACTCATTTTCCTTTTCTTTGTAAGCAGCACTGTATTCCCAGGGCCTTGATAACATCCTAATTGCTGTTTCTTTCTTTTGTTATTTTTGTGGAAGTTGTTTTTTTCTTTTAGTTGTGCTTAACTGTTCAAGCTTTATGAAATCACCATAAATGTTCATCACTTCCTCATTAACAAGTGAATTTGCTTTCACTTAGATGCCTGCATATGGATTTACATGCAGTCCATTCAAAAATGTGTGTTTTAATTTTCACAAAAGAGGTATATTGTGCCTTTCTTATGCTTTGATTTCTCATCAGTTAAATTTCCAAATTTAACTGATTAGCTTTGACGGTCTCCCTTGCTTTACTCTACAATAAACTTGTACTTTTGACTTTTTCATCACTTAAAGCCGCATTGAAAACAGAATATTGGGGAAAAAAAGTTTAAAAGGAATTGTAGCTTAACTTTAATGAGGGCGTCTTTGGAATTACCTCATCCCTCTTGAACTTTAATTTTTATTATTTCATAACCTCTTCAGTAGGTTGAGTAATTTTCCAGTCTGCTTCCTTGAAATAGAAAGCTCATTTCCCTCAATTCAAACATCTCGGAGTTACTGGTGCTAAAGTAACTCTGTATAATGAAGGGATTGATGTATTGCTAAACACAAGGTGAAAAGATTTGTAAGCCAAATGTAACTTTTCTTCTATTGCAGAATCACAGAAATATGAAGAAGTTGCTTTTCCTGTGTCTTTTACTTGTTGGAATCCACTCCAACAGTTATTGCTATGAGCCTTATCAACAAGGGGTAAGAAACCAGAATCAAAGAGCACAAGAAAACCAAAACATGCCATGGCAGAGTGTAAGCAACAGTGTTTGTCGATTTGCATGTTGCTTCTACAAAGAGATTTCTTCTCGTGAAAACAATGGGAATGTTTTCTTCTCTCCTTTGAGCATCTCTACTGCCTTTGCAATGCTGACTCTGGGTGCCAGATCAGACACCCTGACACAGATTCTTAGGGTCCTTTGCTTTAACCCTCGTCAGATTTCCGAAAATGACATACATGAAGGTTATCGTCAACTCATGCAAATGGTAAACAGAAAGAATGGGGGGTTACAATTAAATATGGGAAATGTTCTGTTTGTGCTTGATCAACTGAAGCCACAAGAAAAATTTTTAAGTAATCTCAGAAACTTCTATGAAGGAGAAGCTTATCCTATGAACTTCAAGAAGGCTGATCAAGCCCAGCTAAAGATCAATGAATATGTAGCAAGAAGAACGAATGGAAAAATCAAGGACCTTGTAAATAACCTAGATCCACTTACTGAAATCCTCCTTATTAGCTATATTTATTTTAACGGTAAGATATCACGTTCTTCTACTCCATAGATTATTTTCTCAGGTCAGCCTTGACTTCATCTTTTTTTGCAATACTGTTTTGCAGATGGACTTGTATCTTGTTTTCCTTTTGGTCCTCACTTATATTTAATTAGAAACAAAGCTATTGGAAATTATGTTCTTCTTGACACTGATAACTCCTGGCAAAATGTATGGCAAATTTTCCCATATCTTTTAATATATAAACTTCTTTCCTTCAGAAAATTTAGTGAAATATATGTTGAGGAATGCATTTCTAGGCAGTAAAGAATCTAATCCTATACAATCTAGTGGGATTCAAGCACTTTCTTAAATGCTTGGCTGAAATCCATTTCTGTGAATTTCAATCCAGTTGGGTTTTTTTGCTCAGCAAGTGCAGAGTTACTTGCAAAGAATTCTATTAAAGGAAAACTTAGCATTTTATCAAACAGAAAATATGTTTCAGCAACAGCTTTGCTGCTACTGTGTATGTTTATGTATTCAAAACTAAACATGCTAACATAGCTTTAGTTTCACATGTTGTCCTTATTTTTTTACTAACTATGCATTTGCTGATAGCACGTCTGTAGTTCTGGTGTGTCTAGAGGTATAGGTTTCAACATTTCTTTTTTATTTGTGGATTCTAATATTATCCAGTGAAGAGATGGACCCACCAGTATCAAATACAAGCCTATTGACAATAAGCTTGTTTTCCTAAATAATTTTTTTCTTAGATACACTCTTCAAATCTTCCCAGAGCTTTTCAGACTTCTGATCTTATGAGAAGAGGATCAAGACTGTAAGGCTCAATCAGTGGTCTAATAACAGATATTGCATCTTATCTCAAACTTTCTCTCTCTTACTGATTATATGCTAAAGCAAAGTATTTGAAGTCAGAAAAATAATACTCTGTAATTTATCTGATAAAAATATCATCAAGACTTTTAGTTGAAAGGGAGGTGGCATATTNGAAAGTGGAGAACAGAAAGGTGGGATCATGGTGGAGCTGATAAGGATTCAGAGCTTTTACAAGGCAGTGGCTGCATTTCTCAGTGCAAGTCAAAAACCTTTTATATTTTTCCCCTAGAGAGAACTTTGTTTTATAAAAAGTTCTGTAGGTCAAATGATCACATACCACAAGGGGATGTTTGGATTTCCAGATATTCCACATCTTTACTTCTCTCTATTGACAGAAGTTATTGAACCAATTGTGATACAGTATTAATTTCTTGACATAAAAGTATTGCCATAGATGTGGAATGAATGGTTTCTCTGCTGCTCTGGAAAAGGCTTTCCTGTTCTGTCTGTATTTTTTTAGTTCCTCCAGAATTCACTCACTCGTCTTCACTTTCAACCACTGCAGGCTTCTCTGCCAAATCACCTTTTTCTATCTTTCTGATGGTAAAGAAATGATTGCTCTAGAGCTTCTCTACATTAAAAAAAAAATAT